>QYAP01000142.1:0-116675 GCA_003988905.1 Hymenotorrendiella dingleyae
TTTTTCTAGGTAACCTACCTTTTTATTTTAAAAAAGGTATGGTAACCTACCTTTTTTATTTTTTCTAGGTAACCTACCTTTTTATTTTAAAAAAGGTATGGTAACCTACCTTTTTTATCAAAAGGTATTACCATGGTAACCTTTTGCCGAACACTGACCCTAACCCTTAAGATGAAGTTGGGAATTTGAAGTTAAAGTTGAAGATAGATGTAGAGCGCACTGAACGAAAGATAGAGTGGCCATAAATGCCAGGATGGGAAGAAATTTAATGGAAACCCACAAAAAAGAAATATCTTACCAAGCTTACCCTGGAGTCAGGTGTTATCGTGAGAGAATTCTACGTCGTATACATCAATTAAGCATGAAAATTTATCGTTTTGCCCGTCGCAGTAAGAATTTCGTAGAGAGATTGGGTGACTTGACGAAAAGACTTCAAAGCACTGCGTCGAAACTTTCAGAGGTAAGACTTACGAGGGTGCTGTTACTTGTGATGGAGGGTTTGCATATAATAGGAAAGTGCTAGTGAGGAATTGAATTTGCTTGATTGACAACAAATCTACGCTGGATGATGATGAGTTTTGAGAAATTGGGGAGCTCTTGAATTAGTATTTGATGATATAAGAAGATTAATATCCTACGGGGAAGATCGTAAGTTTCTTTGATATGATGCCATAGTGAGTAAAAAATAAGCAGTGTTCTTTCGACGATTGAAAGAAAGTTTGGTTGAAGTTCTTGTGCTAGAGACGAAAGCAATGGAGGAAGCCCTCAATGTACAGTTTTGCAAAGAGAAAGATCTTGAATTATTTCTGCAACGAGCTCTAAGATAGTAAATGACATCGGAAAGACTTTAGTGTTTTGAGAACAATAATAATGCTGAAGTTAAAGTAGTACATACTGTAGAGAATTCTTGAAGTGTTCAAAATTATCACTTCACTTTTCGGAGCGATCAAGGTCGTAAGATTACTACAACATGCGGAAAACAAACTCACAGGAAGAAGAGGTATACGGAATGAGATAAGAAAATGCCACGCCTAGTTCAAGTTGCGAGCACTTATCCCAGCCAGCTTACCCTGTCAGCATCTGAAAATCGCAGTGCGCACCAAACCCAACGTAAAAAAACCCGCCGCTCTTTCCCTTATGCCAAGTTATTCGTATCGTATCACCTCTCGACACGCCTGCTCAAAGCCTCAAATCGCAAGTACTTATCCCAACGAGCTTACCCTGTCAGCATCCGAAAATCGCAGTGCGCACCAAACCCAACGAAACAAACCTCTCCAAAAATCAAGCCTGGACAAACCCGCCGCTCTCTCCCTTTTCGTATCGTATCACCTTACGCCAACCCCTTACATATCACGCCTCTTTCCCGCTTAACCCCCCTTTTTCCTCGCCACGCGACAGCCGCTGGAAAATGCTACGCAGCGGGATATTCCCATTTACTTCCTATGCAACGGGGAGGCATAGAACCAATGAGATGGTGTTGTAAGAGTTGGATTTTGATGGTAGAGGTAAGAAGAAGAACGGATGCTTATTTGGTTGAGAAGTGGCTTGAGAGTGAAATATTACGATTTTGATTGTAGATAGGCGGCTACAAGTCTGGCTTTTGGTTTATGTTGCTTTCGAAAGTATGTTGCGTGATGGTAATTCAGAGTCCTGTTGGTCTGCATTTAATATCCTAAGAATGAGAAGCTATTAAGAGATGGGATATGAATTGTACTCAATAAGCTCTGAATTTTTTTAGTCAGTTTCCAGCTATATACCTACCTAGGTTTCTAAAGACTTGAGTGCTTTTACGTATTCAGTGTGAAGCATTTAGTGTCTAGGAATGTGGAAAAGTCCTTCCGCTCGAAGCCTACTTTCTACACTTCCAAAATGTGAAATTACGGTTCTAGCAATGCGATTGAACCAGAGGCATAGATAGATTGCTTGCCGCATCCCGTGGAAAGAATAGAATCGTACCATAAGTATCCGAGTTAGAAAGTCATCCGCGTTTACCTCGAAAATACCTAGGTACTTATATACAAGCACACGGCATAAAGAATTGACGTTGAAACCGGACGTCCGGATTATGTCAGTCCTGTTCCCAATACTCGGGACCATGATTCAACCCTACAACAGGCCTTATGAAGCAGTTTACGAGTGTGCATCTGCCTCATTTGTAAAGCCGTACGAAGCGAGTCATAGGGTAACATCTTGGTATTAACCGCCTGGTCTCTCAAAAAAAGAAAACAGGCAAGTCTGGATGAAACGTTGTCAGCAGGAAACTTTGCCGGAAAATATGACAACACATACAGTACTCGTACCTTACTTGGATGCCTGCTCGTTCTATAATATTACACGAGGTAAGCCTGAGATGCCTGTCTCCATGTGCCAACACGCCTCTCCTTCGTCAGCTGGAACTTCCATGACGACTAGGGATCGATGATCGCAATTTGAGAAAAAACGTGGGAGTCACGATTGCTGATCGAGGCTGGAAATTTTGTCCAGGTCAAGGAAGAGGTGGAAAAGCAAAGAAAATGAACGCCCGATAATTCAACGCGGTGTTCGTCGTTGCTGGGTCGGGTAGGGCCTAGCATATGACTCTGGAAATAGTATAGTGGTCAGGAACAGAAACCCAGGAATACGGTTCCTCAAAATCAGCCCTCCGCTGCAGGTACCAAACGCACCGCATTTCTGGCGACTTCTAATCCTTTTCAAAGCAAGTAATATTTGCACCACACATGCCGTGAACAACCGCGATATGAATAACAAAAATTCTGCAGTGTGATGGAGCGTCATATTTAATCTCTCCGTCCTTGTTTTTAGATCGCATAAAAGGAGATGGCGATTTTGCCGCCCACAGGTGGTAATTGTTCATGTTATGCAGGACGCCACATATCTCCGTATGGCTGCCGCGGGAATCTTTCATGCATCTTCATTGCTTTTGGTTACCAAGTTGACAACCGTTGCAGCACGTGGAAGTCTGGCAATGGCTTGACGTGTGGCGTTTTCTTGTTCCATGGTTTCCGCTGGAGATTTTGATTGACGATGGCTTCAAAGCCCATTTCGAATTTGGGGAAAGCGTGAGTGATACGGCATTTGCAGGGCGTGCAGGCCAGAAATAACTCTTAGGGCAGAGAGACTTCAGGGGGTAGGCTCGTGGAAAGCTGCAGAGGGATTCTTTGCTGGTAGCGAAAACCGGAGCCCTGCACGGCGATGGAAACCCTGACTGCAGTATCACGATGACTCGTTCGTGGCTAGCTCAAAATGGGTTTTCAAAAGAGCTAAAGACAAGGGGGTTTTTCTTCTTCGCTTGGACGGTCCGAGGAAAATCAAATTGTGATATCATATATCAATTTTTTTCAACGTCGTGCCTTGCTTTTTTTTTTTGGCTCGCTTCCGTGATGCTGGTTGAGATCCAGAAATGCGATATCTGAGGAACATTCTCTCGGGTTTCCTTCTGCACGGCCATCGATGCAATGATTCTCTCGTACTCGTAAGAATAATCCAGAACTGTGCTCTAACGTAAAGAGCAACATGAAGAACATCTGTCATCTATCATCTGACCTGAGTCCTGACTGCGCTGCTTATATTTGACTGGGTTGCAATTGGACTGCACTCGCCAAGACCCGCACACGCTAACCCCCAGGAGAGTCTGAGCAAACTTGGAAATAACAGAAAGGTGAAGAAATGACGCAGGGACCAATACGGGAATAATGATTAATGATCAAAGGCCAGCTTCTGCTCATTGCTGAGAACCTGGGCAAGTTGCGACTCCATTCCCAAGAATTCGGAAAGAAGGATTCCGTGTCATTGTGGGTAGAGCTAGATTAGTACCTTATTTGGGCACTACCTCCTAGTCTGCGAGATACGAGATAGCGGCCGTGTTTGCATGTGGCTGGCGATCGCGACTAGCAACTAGCGTGGCCAGGTACCTAGGTACCTGGCCTTTACAATTCTCTAGACGTCCCTCCTGATTCACTGTCAAGATTAGTTTCTGAAAATAGAAATCGTTGAATGTTAAGAGTTAATTGCATTTTTGTTTACGGAGTACAACGCATGGTTCGCGTCGCGCGGGTCCTGGTGGCGTTTCGCACCTCAGCCTTCTCTGCATTTCTTTGCATTGTCATCTCCTATCGAAATTGACGATTGGAGGAAGCGCCTCTCTTCAGCCCAGGACCACGTGAAAACGTGGTATCCCGGTGTCAACAAAACAGCAACACATCTTTTCCGTTCCCCTTTTCTCGTCCCGCGTGTTCTCAGCAGCGCCATACAGCACCCCTCGCTCTCTCCTTTCCAATTGCTATCCAATCGTCGAGATGACAGCTGGCAGAGCTCCCCTATCTTAGGGGATGTAAACAGCCGTCGCTCCATTGTTGATTGATTTGATTTATCCGCGGTGTTGCAGGTGCCTGTTGCTGGTTTGTTCATTAATGCGCATTTTGGAAAGTTCGCGTGTTGAAACTCATTCTCGGTGGTGCATCCACACTTTACGAGGGGCGTGGAGGGGCTTGGAGTTGCATTTTCCCTCCAGCCATGCAAGCACAGAACACATGACAGGGCGAGAACATCAGTCCAGCTCCGTAGTCTAGTCTGACTACCTATGATAGGTACCCAGAAACGAAACATCTCGATTAGGCGCGTCAATATCTGGGAAAGGCGTGAGGTACCGTATGCACCCTCACCTCACCGATAGACTATCAACCATAGCCTGCTGGGTCTTTCCGAGTATCCGACTAGTTCTACGAGGAACGAATCACTGGATATTGAGTACGTACTTTGGAAAGTACGGGCATCATCACCATCTCCAGTTATCGATGCAGCAAGTGCTGCAAGCCACATAAGCAACCGACCTGTTGGAAACCCCAATAGAGGTGCACCTGCCTGAAGTCACACTGCATTGTGCAGTGAGCAGAGCGAAGGAGAGTGCTGACCACCCACCAACTCTGGCTCAATTTTCATTTGACGTCGCTATCCGAGGTGCCTGGCAAACCTGGTTCGAGCCTCAGCCAGGAACCTGACCACCTCCTGTCTCTGGCTGAGGAAGATAACATCACCGCTCACGGAGCGAAGTCCTAATCGAAGAAGATGGGCCGGCGGCACTCGCAAAATTGTCAGAATGCTTCGTTATTACCGGTTTATCGGAGCTCGGATCACGGTAGAACTACGGACAATGTGAAGAGCCTCTCTTTTTTATTTCCCCGCACGAGACATCCGAACAAGGTTCAATAATACGGACTCTTGACCTCATCCATTATTTTATATAAGCTTTTCCAAGCTTGCTTTTTACGATGATGAAAGGTGTGCCATTTTTCGCCAATTCCTACCCAGGTAGTCCTGGTACGGTACCTTCTCATCCCGGAACTAAGACAGAACTACTTCACGGTATGCACCAATCTTCCATTCTCTGACCCGAGAAAAGTCATCCCGTCGTCTACCTACACGGCTACAGTAGCCAAAATGCTAGGAACATGCCAATATCAGACCAAAGTTCATTCGCTTCGCGCGGGAAAGGCCTATGCTCCTATCCACATCAAGCCCCGCCATCTCAACTCTGAAATGCGTCTCAACTTCTCAAGAACTTGGAGTCCGTTCGTCCCCCACTTGTGATCTCCAGATTATCCTTACTTGGTACGACCTCTGGTTGCGCACCTGAATATGCTCCCATTTGCTAACCAAAAGTCACCGGAGATGTCTGTCTCTCTGTGACGCTCCGCTGGCCCTCCGGGGGCCACTGCCGTGGAGGCTGTCTTCGCTGCGCTCTAGAAAGTCACAACTCGAGCGCAGCGAGCTCGGGGGTTTGGGGGCTTGCCCCCATGAAATGAATATGGTACTCCGTACAGCGAAGAGCTCCGCTGGCCGTGGAGCTGTTCCTACTGCGCGCCATGCAAGCGTCGATCTCTAGCTTATTAGACTATCTCTGAGTTCAGCGACAAGCAGGTCTTGAAAGACACCAAGTCCAACGGTGCACCATTGACGGGACACCTCGGGGTCATACCTAGGTACCTCGGGGTCATATACATAAGGTAGGTACCTCGAGCCTGCGAGTCGTCACGTGCCTTGGCCTCCGGCTCGAATCTCGATTGATCTCGGGTGTTGCGGGTAGGGCCTGATGAATTCCACTTGACAGGAACCCACCTCCGCAATCAACGCCCTTTTGGGTGTGAAGCAGCGAGACAACTCACCGCCGGCGAGTTTCAACCACCAAACTGTGTTTTGCTTTGATGGGATCAAATCTCACCAAATTCAAATTCCTTGCCTTGAGATGGGCAAGGAACGGTATAGATGGCACTAGTTTTATCCCAGTTGGTAGCCCACGATCTCACGATCGTAGGTCAACCACAAGCTCGAACGCTTAGGCGAAGCCGCCGAAGCCGACCTCCGGTAAGATGGGTCAACCAACTCCTTGGGAATGCATTTTGGCCCGATCAGCCTGCTGGCAGGAGCTTACCTACATCAACTAGGGCCCTAGCCAACTACTCGTACCGCCCAAATATATATTTTTAGAAGGTTTCGCTTAGCAAAGCACGATCTCTACATAGTTCTACGACTATACCTCGACTATAAAAAAGTATATTCCGAATACCTTAAAACTATCCTGAAAAAGCTTATAAATATATTATTTACGATAATTATTCCTCTTTTTATAAGCTAAATAGAGATAAAATTTATTAATAAATTTAAACTTTAAATAATTATATATTCTATTTATATTATATTTTTATTTATATTTTAATATCTTTTTTATAATATAATAAACTCTCATAATATTTCTTTTAGAATTATAATTATTTATAAAATATTTTAAATAATTAAATATATTCTCGATTAAATATATTCTCGATTAAATATAAATCGAAGAAATTTAAGGATTAAAAATATATTTAATAAATATTATTCCTTTTTTTATAATTAATTAATAAAATATAGATTTTAAAATATAAAGAAATATTATTATCGATTAAATAAATCTTTTTATTAAGGTTTAATATTTAGATTTCTTTTATATAAAAAAAGATTAAAAGAAGAAGAATTTAGATTTATTAATTAGAAAAAATAAATAAAAAAAAGAGAAATAATTATAAATATTTACTTTTTTATAATATTAAAATTAATCGATTCCTTTTTTCTTATTCTTAAAAGATTTTTTCTTATAAATAAAAGATTCGAATTTAAACTTTTATTTAATAATTTTAATTTACTTTTATTTCTTATAAATTCTTATAATAATTAATTTATTTAATTCTCTTATATATTCGAATTCGAGGGTATTTTCGAATCTAATAATATTAATCTTAAATTAATTCTTTTTCTCTTAATAAGTATTAATAGAAAAAAGAATAAGCTTATAAGAGATTTATTAAAATAATATATTTAATAATTATATAAAATAGGATTTTTTAATTCTTATATTTAAATATATTTTATCTTAAAATATTATTTTAAATCGAATAATTTTCTATAAAACGATTATTAATTCGATAAGAATATTTTTAAGAATTATAATATAATATTTTTTATAAGGGTTATTATTAATATAAATATAAGATTTATTAATATAAATAAAAATAATATTATTATTTAATTCTTTTAAAATTTAAATATAAAACTTTATCTTTATTTTATAATTAATTATATTAAAATAATATTTATTTTATATAATTTTTTATATTAAAAGCTTAGAATATATCGGATCGATATAATATTTAATAATATATTCAATAATTAATCGGGAATATAAAAGATTATTCTTTTTAATAATTTAATTATATATTTTATATTAATTCTTTATTAATAAAACTCGAATCTAATAAATATTAACTTTTTTAAATATAAAAAAAGAGAAAATTTAATATATTTTAATATTCTTCGATGAATTATCTAATATTCGAATTAATTTATTAGATTGAAATAATAATTTAAAATATTTTAAAAGAATTTTAAATAAAACCTTAAAATTATTTTCTTAATAATCTTATCTTTTAAACCGGTTTTATAAAATATAGAAATATATAAAAGTATAAATTCTTTAATATATAACCTTTTTAAAATTTATATATTTTAAAATCTTTTCGAAATTAAGTTTAATTTTATAATAAAGAATATAAATTATTATTCTTAGAAAAGAATAAATATTTTTAATATAATTATTTTGTTAAAATTAAAGATTAATCTTATAATATTATTAAATTTTAGATTTAATAATTATTAATATTTTAAAATAAAGAAAATAATATTAAATTATTATAAATTAATAGAATAAATAAATTAATAATAGAATTGAAATTCTATATTAAAAAAATAATCTCTTTTATATATAATTTTCATCCTTTTCTTTTTATTATTATTATTATTATTTCATTAAATAATATAATCCGTAATTATAAATATAATTCTATTCTTAATTTTAAAAATATAAAAAAAATATAAAATTATAATTTCTTTTATTTTGAAAATATTCTATATATATTTTTAAAAGAATTAAGCGCGAATTAAAAAATTAAGATATTAGATAATAGGATTCGGGGATACCGGATAAAGCATATATAGAAGCTAAGCGAAACCTTCTAAAAATATACATTTAGGCGGCACGAATAATAACCAATATCTCACAATAATAGTACTCCGTAAGCGAACTATCACCCCTACACATCAGCCCCAAACTCCCCGCAACGTATCTCCTGCTCTGAGGCTGCACACCTGCCTAAAATTGAGCTGAACGTACCCCATGTTCTATATGTCGAGAACATATGGCGTATTGCATAACCTGCAGGTCAGGGGTCTGGCGCTTCTCACCACACCAACCCACCATGCAGGGGATCGCACCGCCGCTTACTCCACACAAGCTGCTCCCCTGTGCAAAACATGTGGTTTTCCTTGTTTGCAGGTCAGCAGCATCGTCCAGGGTATCGGGAAGCTAAAGCATATATGAGCTATGGACTTTCCGACGTCTTTGAACTTTAGCCTCGATCTAATATCGTTCGTTGTTCACCACCCCCACACTCATTTTTTTATATATCCGAAACCTCCTCCCACTCAGGAAAAGCAAAGTGCCAAAGCCAGAGTCTTGTTCGACACGGAACGGAAGGAACAACCATAAATCAAACTACGGACGAAAGAATACTTCTAGAAGATGGATATCCGGAATGTTGAACTGTCGGTCGATGACATCCTATCGATTCATCGTCACTGGATCATCAAGTTGTACAACGATGGAAAGTCTGAGAGACAAATTGTCGATGAACTATCTGAACGCCGTCTACCTGTCACGTGCGTACTTTCATCCTCCCAGCAATAACACACTCTAACATTTCCATACAGTATCCAACAAATTGAACGCTGCCTCACTGAAAACAGCCTCGATCCTCCAGCGCTAGTCTCAAGACGAGGCTCCTCAAGTAGCACCTCAACCATGGACTCCATCGCATCCCGAAACGTCTTCGAAGCCACCCGCTCCCCATCACCCACCTCCTCAACCACCTCGTACTACTCCACAACCCCCGAGCACGTCGACCTATATAGCAAACGTCCTCTCCCCTCCATCCCAACCACCCCCTCCACACGTTCAGCATGCAAACACCGCCCCTCCAAACCCTCACGGTTACGACATCTAAAGAGCAACATCTGCACCAACGCACCTATCCGTTTCGCCAACTGCTCACCCAGCATGGACCTCATGAAGATCACCATGCATCAAAGCCGTACGCGCGCCTACGAGGTTCAAACTAGGTTGGAGACTATGGAGAAGGGTCCCAGTCCGCTTGATATGTTCAAGAGCGATATGTCACAAGGCCATGAACGCATTGCAGTTGGGCTACGGAGGGTGACTGTCACGCCGGAGAGTCCGGTGGAAAGTCCGCTTGAGGAACGCTGGTTGGGAGGGGCGTATGAGTTTGGCTTTGAGTGGATGAGGCAGGAGAAGTGGGGTGGAAAGAGAGAAGTGCGGATTTTACAGGACGGCGATGAAATTGACTACGAAGCGGATGCTGAATGAGCTTCTCCTCGCCTACCTCACCTACCTCACCTACCTCATCCTCGCATGTTATTTTTTCCTTTGTCATAGTGTCTTGCTTGTTTAGCGATGGCGGCAGTATTCAGGCAGGGCCTGCTCTCTTTACATTGTCTTTCGGTGCATAGCTGGCGCGGGGTTTCATTTTCAACATGGCACATCAGTCATTCGTATTGTAATACTAAGGGAGCGAACAGTGGCTAGCGAGTCGGGATTTTGGGTATATGCTTGGGGGCGTTTAAAACCAACGCAACTTACTAATTACGAGCGATGGAACTGTATGAAGCGATGGATATGGAATGACAAGATTGTTATTGTCTGCTATTTTGGAAGGAAACACCTTAGTGTAGTTTAGCTTTAGTAAATGAACAAAACACATTCCATAACATATCTCCTGCCTGGCTTTTTGACTTTTACACACGAGTCCCTAGCAATCTCTGTGCATCTCGATCACTCTCACTCTCACTCTCACTCTCAATTAAGACATGGAATTTGTTTTCAATCAAGACATGCAATGACCTCACCTCAACCTACCCTTCCTTTTCGTTTCGTTTCGTTTCGTTTCGCTGTGCGCTGATCATACAAACCCTCCCATATAACTTTCGTCCGTGCCTCGTCCTAGAATTTTAGACCTCCACAACGGTCCAAAAATCTCCGGATGAAAAGTTGAGTTGAGCGTGTGCTGATCATACAAACCCTCCCATATAACCTTTCGGCTGTGCTTTTTTAGACCTTCAACAACGGTCAGGTCAAAAAAAATCTCCGGATTACAAATTGAGCGTGGGGGAAGTCAACTTTTTTTACGAGCAACGCAGCATCTGGTTCTAATGGAGTGGAGCGACGATGTAGGGTAAGGTTTCTCGTAACAAATCACCTAAGCAAGTCTCTCTTCTTCTAAGACCGTCCCGCACTTCAACATAAACACCACGTAAATCCAGCTTCGCCTTGTTACCAGGAGTTACCCAGGTTCTTCACACTCAGCCCGTTATCATAAGTAGAAAAACTCCAGATGCAGATGATCAGCTAGCAGGGCTTAATTGAATTCTCGGTACTCCAGCAGCCGAAAGGTAGTTCGTTCCAAGGCATATTTGGAATTTTTTTGAGTTTGGCGTGTCTTGGCCGTCGCGTGTCGGGGATTTTGGATGTGTGGCAGTGTAAATGCTGGAAAACGTGGCGCGGAGAGGGGGAAGATGATCTACTGGTTGTAGACTGGTTGGTGTTCTTGTTCTGGAAGGTAAGATGGAAAGGTTAAGGAGGTTAGTGAGGTGGTATTTGAGGTTACGGTAGGCTAGATGGGGGAGGTTTGTACGAGGTTGTTTGCTGTTGGGTGTGCCTTTTTGTGTATGTATAGTGCCGACAGATGGAGGGTTGGGTTTTGGGGAGGTTTTTGCGAAGTTGATACAGTAAGTGTTTTTGAAGGGATTTATTATACGGCTTACTTGTCACATTTTTTTTGAATTGTTAAAAATCATTCGTCACGTCACGTCTAGGTAATTTCGAGTGCCGAAACCTAAAGTTTGCCAAGTGCGCCGCAGCCTCCTCTTGTCTTTACAGGGAACACCTTGACGGACTCAAATATTGGCAGCTGTCTGTTCTCTCAATCTTACCGGCTAGATTGCTGTTCTCTTAGACGTTAGTGAAGTAGCAAAAACTACTGGAAGCGGCGGTGCTATTTCCGAGTTTCTTCATTTCCCTTTTCCAGCTTGGCTTCGGTGTAATAGAGGGTTTTCGCAACTTTTTTTTAACCGAAAGCGTCCATAGTAGGTATAACGTCGCTACAGTTCCTGGAAGTATAGGTAAACCTAAATCAAAGCAGCGATAGGCTAGAGTGGCATATACTATGAGGATATACTTCCTGGGTGGGATTCTATAAATATTATACACTTTCAGGCAACTATTTCCAGATTTATTTCTTGATTACATAATAATATCCTTCTAATATTTATCGGAAAGGTATCGATAAATCGTTAATTTAAGTTCGCTAATAGTTTATCTAATTATATCTCATCGAAGGCATCGATTTAACGTTGCCCAGATAGCTGAACTTTATCAGAACTCTGTCTATATATATGCTACTTTATCCTCATGAAAAGTATGAAAAAACTGCGAAACCCCTCTAATGATTTTCCTTTTCTAGAATAGTTTTTGAACAAAGAAGTCGGGAAGTTGTTCTGTGTTTGAAAAGGCTTAGGTCGCATGGATTGGCCTAGAAACTCACCACTTCTCTTCCCTTCTTGTGTGTGGTTATTTGAGAGAATTGAGGTTGGAATGAGACTTGTTCTCCTGTTTTCAGAATCTCTCTTATTTTGAGCGGTATTGTGCCAGGATTTATGGGAGGATTGAAGGGTTAATTGGGAGAGAAGGGTGGGTTTGTAAACCAGTATGCTAGCTCGAAGTGTTATGCACGGCCTGACATAATGGAGAAATGCGGTGCTTTAAATCAATTACAGCAATGCAAATCACGAGAGCGAAGACAACATCTACACCATTCCTTTCATTAACCAAACCCAACCCCCGCGATATTAACGACAAGAGTACAACTAACTCGATCACAAATTAGAAACATATTTACGAATCACGATAAAAGGCAAATTCTGAGATATTTCGCCTCATTGATCAATCCTACTTTGACATACGCTGTTCCCCCCATATGTTTCAAGCAACCCTAGAAGATGCGATGAAACAAATGAACTGGACTATATGTCGCCATTACAGTGTGAATAAACCAAGCGAAATTTGAAGAAACCCATTCCGAAACCTGTCTATAGGCCTTTCTAGTGATGCCAATGTGTATTATCTGAGAAAACTTCCAAGGGAAAATGCAGGTGGCTATGACAGACACAGATGGTTAGATTTGAGGTCGTAGGAAGAGGGGAAGGGGGGATAACTTACTGGTTGCGATGGAAATTACCAAGGTCGAGAACTCTTATTCTTACGCGTAAGCATAAGTAAACTCGAAGCTTTGTTAAGAGAGGTGTGAGAGGACCATCATGGTTTGCATTGTATGGACGAGGTTGCTCAGGAGCAGTATAGCCCTGATGTTGGGGATAGTTCATGTCCTTATGCGTAAGCATAAGTAAACTCGAAGCTTTGTTGAGGTTGTATCTCTTGTGGAATTGGTGGGAGAGGACCGTCGTGGTTTGCATTGTATGGGCGAGGTTGCTCAGGACTTCGATAGAGTGCAGGTGGTATTGAGTTGCTCGGAGGAGGACTTGGAGAGCGCGCAATCGTTAATGGCCTGGATAAAGCTTGAGTTGGAATTTCCACGGCTTCGTCCACGAGATTCATCTTCTTGAGCATCGGATAGGACTCTTGCAATTGCGGCTTGGGCTTCCTGAACAGCGTGAGCGATGTGGTTGGCATATATTTGTGGTTCCGTTGAACTCACAAATTCTGCTACCTGCTGGGTACCCAAGTCGTTTAGAATTGGCTCGCAGGGGGATGTATATGGAATGGCTCGGTGCACAATCAACGAGTTATTATGGCCGATTTGAGCTTGGTCCTGAGAGGAGATACCCCTCTTTGGGGGTTGTAGAGCATGAGTAAACTCGAAGCTTTGCTGAGACTATAACTTTTGGAGAGACTCTTCGGAATACCTAGATGTTGGCAACCGAGCTTCTTGTCAAAATCAACGTTTCCGAACGCAGCTGGATCTAGAGCTTGAGAGATGTTGTTTCCTTGTATGTAAAGGATCTTGTATTCTGGTCCAAAGGAAACCAAATCGATCATAAACAAGCAGCAGCGTATCCTCGGACCATCCATCCAGTATTATTGAAAGAAAAGAGAAATAGGCGATCGCCAGACAAACTGTCTCCACCACACTGAAGGACAATGGCCTCTGGTTGGTAGTAGTCCATGACGCTCTGAATTACAGGCTCAAAGATAGATTTGTAGGTTTCGTCGTTGATGCCGTCGCGCCACCGTTGTTGTTGATGGCGATGTCTTCGTTGTCTGTGTCCAGCATTCGTTGTGATGCTTGACAATGTAGTCCCGGTCATCGTTGTTGAGCTTGCGCTCGACCTTTCCAATATGCTGTAGAATTCGGTACTGAAGAGAAGTCTTCTCGCGATTGAAGCTGGTGTCAAGGAATCGAGGGTACGGTAGAATTATAGTTTACCGACTTCTCGGTCGCGCCGCCTTTGTTTTCGGTGTCCAGCATTCGTTGTGATGCTTGACAATGTAGTCCCAGTCATCGCTGTTGAGCTTGCGCTTGACCTTTCCAATGTGCTGTAGAATTCGGTATTGCAGAGAGGTCTTCTCACGATTGGACCTTTTGTCAAGCTCATCGAAGGGAACCAGGCGAGTGTAAGAGCCGTCAGGGCGCTGGATTCCGTAGGCGTAGGCAACATTGAGTTGCGTCTCCGTCGGTATGCAGCACCAGGGAAAACAGTTCTCAAGGGAACCGGGGCAGGCTGAGGAGGCTGAGGAGGCTGAGTGCTCGATCTGGAGCGATTGTTGTACGATGAAGGAGCGCCTTGTATCGCAAGCTGTGGAGGTCCCGGTGGAGGTCCCATTCCCTGGTAGGGGTTGGGAGCGTCTGGGCCGAAGCCCATTTGCAACCTTTGTCTGGGTACGGTAGATGTCGTCTTCTCGCGATCGGACCATTGAGTACGGATAAGGGTTCATCTCCGTCTCCGTCATCGTCGGAAGTATCCATCTCCTCGTTGCTGGAGCTATAGGCTTCCATGTATTGCTCATATTCGGCGGACATGAGTGCCTTCACATCTGGCCAACGCTCAGCCATGGACTTGATTGCCGTGGCGGCTGAGCGTTGGCCAGATGTGAAGGCACTCGAGTGTACCCATCTTTCTTGATCATGAACCAAAGATCAGGCCATGGAGTGCGGATGGAGGGTTGGAGTAATGCTGTAGGCTGCTTCTATTACTGCTTTTGTTGCCACGAGGCCTGAAATCTTGCGAATTGGAGGGGGATCAGTCCATTTTTGGGGTAGCTGTGTCTTTTCTGAAGAGGGGGCGTTTGTCTTGATAGTATTATAGCTCTGCCCTTCTGGTTTTCCCCGGGTGGCGGACTTCTTCTCTGGTTGGACTCTTCGTTCTGTTGGTGGTCAGTAACTATATTTGTGTGAAGATTTGTCTGACTTACTTGGGGTAATCTTCTTCGAGAGCTAAACCAGGGACGGGCCTGTATGATGGCGGCTGTGGCATACTATGTTGGGGACCAGGCTTCTGCGAAACGTGCTTCTCTTGAACTATCAGTGACAACTGAGTCACTGAACTGCCTTCTGAGGGTCAACTCTTCGAGTCCCTTGAGTTTCAAGAAGGAAAGCTTTGACCAAGGCTATTGAAGGCTCGGAAAGCAGGTACCACTGATCCTTTGTGCTCGCTTGTGGCAAATCGTTACCACGCAGATATTTCCCTGCCGCCCCAAAAACTGCATGCATTTCCTGACGATTTGGAAGTGTTAACGGAAGTGTGGTAGTTAAACGACGGAATTCCGAATGTCAAGGTGTTCGAGATCAGAAGAAAACTGAGTCAGACACTTATCACAGCGACACCTAAGGAGCCTCATAACTTGTGCTGCATTCATGACCGTAGGGAAGTGTTGAGGGACCAGGCTCCTTATAAGTTGCCTATGGATGACTGAATGTATGGCAACCATGTTGGCACGGATGTCCACAATCCAGCGTACTGCTATTTGACAAGCTGCTGTTTCAATCCGAGGTTGATATTCGGGGTTTCGAGAAAGTGAGAACAGCGGTCATCGAGCCCGAGTCTTGCGCTACCTCCAAATATGGCAGGGAGAGAAATATTTCAGGCTCCCATTGAAGTGCAAGAAGCAGAAGCCTTTAACGAGATTGCCCCTGAATGTCGCTTGTGAAAACCCCGTCCAAACGCCGAAGGTTCGGAAGCATCTCGGGCCGAGCAACACCGCCAAAGCCCGATATTGCTTTAGATCTCGCGAGAAACGGCAACGACCTCCCATGAACAAACAGCAACAACTCAGAGGTGCAAGTGCGCCTTTGTGTCCCCCACTTGCCCAGCTCTTTTGTGTCGTGCGTTGTGTAGTTATCTTGTCACCTCATCTTGTCTGCGGACTCGTTTCTTATCTTCGTGTGCGGCGGTGGTGTTTTGCGTCCTGACAGTTCTCCCACACTCTCTCGGGTTTGCGTGCTCTTTTGGCAGCAAGTTCTGCTGTGTGAACACCTTGAGTGAGGCTCATTCGCGGATGTAGTTCGCCTTTTCTTTGTGTGGAGAGCCAAAGCCAAGGGGTTGGTAGTACGAAGCTACTCGCCTGCGAAGTATCGCGGAGAAGGTCGTCAATGAACAGCGCGATATCGTGCCCGTTCAACGGTACTATTGTTTGGGACCTCAAGTTTGTTGATACTGCTGGGCATGCTCTATGAGTAAGCAGATGTGCTGAAGAAAAAGCTTGGCATGTCTTCAAGTTATGATTGAGCCCCCCCGAGGACAAGAGACTTGAGCCATTGAGCCACAGCTATGCTATGCATGGTCGACACATTTGCCATTCAGACACTCTGCGTGTACTGCATGTATGACACACCATCTTGCATTGCGTAAGATAGCTCGATGGCGAGCTGTCAGAATGGGCCCATTGCCAGAAATGACAAGTCTGCGTTGCTCGCACTCGAGCCGCAGATTGTGAGAGGCGTCGTAGGCTGCTGTCATGATGATTTTGTGTTACGTTCGTGGTAAATGAGGTTGCGTCTCGTTGGCTACTTCGTCTGGCAGTGCTTTCGAGTAGGGTGGGCACGCGGTTCGTGGAGAAAGACCAAGGGCTATGTCAACCGTCAGTAAGTTCAATACGGTGTGCGTCAGGGTCGATGCCAATGTGAAAAAGGCGGCATTACCTTGAAAGAATCTATCGGTGGGCCCTGTTTTCCCTCGGTGTATTTGAGCTTTGCGGCGCTGAGGCCGTGTGAAGATCTCACTCATACCAAGCGGGTGAATGCTTAGAAAGAGAGAATCTGCGGTACCGGGACCAGTAGATCCACAGCCTTCGGCTTTGATCGCTTGCTTCGTGCTGTTTGATCGGTATGGGATGGGGTGATCTTGCTCTAAGTGTAAGGGCGATGGGTTTGAATCGTTGTTGATGGCTATATTATTCGCATGTCAGCTTTCTATCACGTTCCCTTATCAAACCCCTACTGCCGTACCTTCATTACCAATGTATGCTTCTGTTGGAGAGGCGCAGTGCCTCTGTTCAGGCTGCGCTCTCGACATTAGATCTTGAGCGGCTTCGAAGCAGCAATCGCGCGGCACATCGAAGCAGTAGAAGGTTCTTCATCAGAACCTGCTTCTCTTTTGAAAAGCTGATTGCTATCTCGCTTTCCTACCGTGCAATGTTAATGCCAGAGTAGGATTATTAACGCACATCTCCAGATGGAAGGAGGCTGGTCTGGAGGCGTGGTGGGGGTGGAACTACTTACTCTGGGCTCAAAGCTCTTCATGCCTCAACCTTTCGAAAGAAGGAAGAGCTTTGAAATCGCTTGCACACAAAGACTGAACGGAACATGAAGCTGAAGCTCGACTATTCGATATCATTTCGCATGGATGGATGGATGGATGGATGGACGGACGTATGGCTGGATCGATAGACGGCCGGCGGAGGCCACGGAGGGCATTTCCTGCGGCCGCTTTTGAGCGGCATGGTCTTCGGGCGGCGGTGGATTCCTGCCCCTGTGAACTGAGGGGGGGCAGTCTAGCACCCTCATTGGCTGGCTACTGTACTTAGCTACCTGGACAACGCAACGGGGCTTAGCTCCATTTCGTTTGCGCACACTAATTTTCCAATTTTCCATAAATAGATCTCGCAACCAACTCTTCCTTCCCCTCCCTCGTCTTTCTCGCACATCCTCCAATACTCTTCCAAAGCCATCCGCCATCTACATCAAGACATTCCTTCCAGCATAGTCTCCATCATGGATCGAGAAGATCCTTTGGCGTCCTGCGCGGGACCTCGACGCACTACACGCGCAGGACGCCAACAGGCCAAAAAGGAGCGCGATGTAAGTTTTCCAAGAGAATTCTCTCAACCCTTAATAGCTAGGTACCTAACTAACAAGAAGATTAAGCTACACACCCCCGTCTGAGGGGGTGTCTGCCCTAAGGGGATCAAGTTTTCGTGGAATTCGAATGAGTGAGCCAATCCATCGTCTTCCATGGGCCAATTCTACTCGCCACCCTGGATTTGGCCACCGATGGGACAGCATCGTTGAAGTCTGCAAGGTACGACCTACCCTTTTGTTTCGAAAAATGTCATGGAGCTAACTTCGCATTCAATCACAGCGAGCGAAGTCTGTTTGCAAAAACATCTTGGAGCCTGGTGGTTTCGTTTCCAGATTGGTAGATGAGGAGTTCACCATCAAGGCGTCCGACACAGTCACGCTGGATGACACATGCCGCTCTTGGGAAGGTCGGCAAGAAGCTGAAGGACCATCTTGAGCATGAGAGATTGTAAACCCTTTGGGCAGAGTTGGATTCTGTGGTCGTGTTCCACGGCCACGAATATCGCTTCCCCAAGAAATTCAAGATAACCCTCTTAGGGAAAAGATAACCCTCTTTGCCTACTACATCTCTGGCTTGGGCCCTTAAGCACGAACAATGTTGGATCTTTGACCTTGGAAATTTTTTGATGCATGGATAGTCAAGCAAGTAAGTCACCTTCTCTCACACCTTCATCTCTTCCTATAAACTTCCCATCGACTTAAAGCTAACTTTCCATCTCTACCACAGTACCTGAACAACATTGTCTCTGGAAGTTTTCTCAGACAATACACATTGGCATGACAGGAAAGGGTCACAGGCGTTGGGACTTTGCTTTGTTCAATTCTTGTACACTTAGATCTACGCTTAGAAGATAAAAAACCTGAACCCATAACAGCCTGTCGGCCCTGACACCTATTAGAAGTTGTGAAGCTCTCGAAGACATGTTTGATTTCCCCGCTTCGCGTACTGCCCACAGGGGAACGGTGGACGATGTGTTGTATGCTTGCTCATTCCGTAGAGTCCAAGGATAAATACCGGTATCCAACTCCATGATGACCTCAAACACTGCATTTGAATGAGTATGATACTATTGAGTAGTGTATCGAGGTACAGCTCACAGGTGTTGACCGGTCTATTCCATCGCAGCTCCTCCGTTAGAGCACAGGTTGCCATTGTAGAATTGCCGGGTTTTGCAGCCCTCTCCAATTTGCTGGTTGGAGACGAATCATTTCATGTCCACTATGAGGCGAGATTCTTCGAAATGAATTGAACGGGGGGCATTGATAGCACAATGGAACTGGAAATTTGTAGTCGGATTTGAAAATCGCATGAATGAGTCAGTAGCATTGGCAAATTAGTCTAATCATCCAAGTTGGAATGTATTTATTCAATCAATACAATATGTACACAGTACGCACACAAATACACAGTATACAAATAACGTCTGCGTAGTGCTATAAACAAACACGTCATCTTAATACCGACTCCTGGCCCCACCCCTCAAGTTTTCCTTCCACAAGCAACAGATACTTTTGCTCTGGCACCATTTCTTGACTTCCTCAGGGGAAACCTCATCGTCCCAGCCAACTTTGTCCAAAGCACCGGTATTCAACCAAAGCGCCAAATCTTCAAGAACAATAGGGTCATAAAGTAAAATCTTCTCTTGCCAGGTGGGCTTAGAGGGATCTTTGGACGGTCCTCCGGTAGTGACAGCACGAGTTATGTGTTGAAAGAGCGCGCCTTGGGAAGAGAGCGGAGTGAGATCTGCGCCGTCTTGACTTGGGTTGGTGGATAGTTTGAGAGGTAATGGCGGATTGCCTATTTGGGAGTGATGGCGTCGAGGTGGCGAAGGCGTGGCATTTGTTTCCGAATCATAAATTTCATCCAAGAGCTGGCTGGATTTCTTCTGCGATTTTTTTGGTGTTCGAAGCTTGGATAGGGGAACGTCACTATCTTCGGAACTATCTGCTTTCCTGAATATAGCCGGCTTGGATTTCGGTTTTGCTGGCGATACAGCAGCGCTGGCAGTGCCATTCTTTCGAGGCCTCCCTTTTGCTTTCTTTGGCGAGTTGATATCTGACTCGCTGGCTGGAGGTGCCTTGGGAGGCTTGACCGGCGACGAAGGTCTTGCATTTGTTGTCACCGCCCCCAATGCTATCCGCATTTTACCCTCCCAGCATTTGTCAAGAAGAGTAATCATCGCGTCACGAGACTTGATGGCCTTGAATCGGTATTTGGCAATTTCTTTTGTTAGCTGAGCTGTTGTATATGTATTATAGTCTGGCTTCTCTGGGACGTCTGGGGCGGGTTGTTTGGCAGCCGGCTGACTAGAAGGTAGTGCTGTGGTGCTTTTTACGGTGGTGATAGACTTGGAGGGTGACTTTCTCGGCGGACTACTCGACAGCACTAACCGGATAGCTGATTCTATGGGCCCAGGTATTTTGGGTGCAACTGACTCAACAGGCAGGCTGGGTAAAGTGGGTTCATCGATTTCATGCCACTGGTCATCATGATTTGATACTGCAGCAGATGGGACTGCTCCTCCTCGCTGTGCAACAGGAGATTCGACCATATCGACCATTTCCACGTCAAGTAAGAGACCTGCATTGTCACGAGCTCCAGCTGCCCACAGGTTCCTCTTTGCCTGTATACCTGCATTTCCTTTTGTTGCGAATGCTGGCGAGTCTGCAAAGGGATCGTCGTCGTCGAAAGGATCATCTTCCACTTTATTAGATTCCTGCATCGCCTGGTGCAAGTCACGAAGGTAACCCGGGGACTCTTCTCTCGCCAGTTGACTCGAAGTTCCGAAGACAAAATCCTGGTTTCGGACTTGTTTCATGGCCGATTCTGGAGAGAGAAGAATGGGTGCCTGGGCGGAGCCTTTCTTTGCTTTTGATGAACATTTCGCCGGGCTCCTGGCGCGTGGTTTTGCAGGAACCTTGAACCCATCTTTTCCAACCCCGTCGCTAGTTTGAGGAGAGAAGTATTGAAGTATAGTCGCTGGTGATTTGGATACGTGCTGGACTTCTTCATCCCTATATGCTGCAGTTGCCATTTCAGTGATGGTCCTAGCCTTCTTCTTGGGCGCTTTCGCTTTCGGAGGTACGGATTCAGATGTAGCAGCAGCAGCAGCAGCCGTGGTAACCGTTGTTTTGACCATTTCAATGAGTTTACGCTTCCTAGTTGCCCCTCCATCTGAAGCATTTGTTTCTACAGACGTTGCACTGCTTTTGCTTGGCCCACTGCTTGTGAACCCATACGTGCCGAAAAGGTCATGGAAGCCTCTGCTGGTCTTTGAGGTGGAAGTTGAGTCGGGGGAATTATCCGTCGAGTCTAGGACAATAGTACCTGTAGAGGCAGAGGGTGGTGTCCAATCTGTTTTTCTTTTGATGGCTTTTTCCAATCCATAGTCCAAGGAATCTGCAAAAGGATCCAGGCTTTCTGAGACTGGTTCTCTCGTAGATTTTGAGCCAAGTTTGTCTTTGTCTTTCTTGGTAGCGACCGATGCTTTGGTAACTCGGCCCTTGGGTAATTTTTTCTGCGCATCCCCTTCTGCTTTTTTGGTCTTAGGTTTTGCCGCTACCTTCTCCTGCGCAAGTCCATCCTCAATAATATCCAGATCAACCTTTTTGGCTCGTGGTTTTCGAACGACCTTAGGCTTTGGTACACCATCTCCAGTATCAGCTTCACCCTTTTTCGCCCGTGGTTTTCGTGGTTTCTTTTCTGCTTCTCCCTCGACAGCCGCTGAATCCTTCTTTGTTGCTCTCTTCCTTGGGGCCTTCGCTACTGTTTCCCCGCCCTCGCCGCCTTTCTTGGAGATGGCCTTCTTCGAATTCGGTTTCTTAGCCTTGGGCTGCTCGATATTATTCAGGAGTTCGTCTGGCGTGAGGACTTGGGACGTAGGAAGTACATCGGGATTGTGTAAACTAGAACTTTTAAGGAGGGACGACGCGCTAGTAAATGTCGCGATGGCGTGTGGAGGAATAGATGAGGCACGACTGCCAGTCCGTATAGTTGTCGTACTTTTCTTCGTAATTAAATCGCTGAGAGATGGCAATGGAGAAGAGGACATGGTGTGCGCATTGAATTGCTTCAAAGGAGAAGAAGGAACTAGGACATCTAGGGCCATTTTCGATTCAATCAGAGAAACTTTGCGCCGGGCGCAGTTTCGAAGGAGCGGAGGGCACGACAGCGTTCCTGCCAAGTGCGACTGAGAAGCGTTGGTCAGAGTTGATGACGGCGAGATGTCTGAGTTGTTGACTTTGACCGGGATCCTTTTGTTGTTTTGCATTAGGAAGGCGCGGGCCGACGCCAAAACGCCACCTGCTCACATGATAAAATAAAGCTCGGGCCACTCGCTGGGTGGCTCTCGCTTATTAGCCCTGATTTCCATCCCACGAAAAATTAGAGGGTTTCCGCGACATTGTACTCAAGATTTACCGCGCAATCCATTCTCCAAGACTCCACCAAACCAGTGACCTCGAACAAACGCTGTCAAAAAAACCGCCAAAATGGAAAACGATAAGGGAGAACTCGTCGACCTGTATGTGATGTTCTGGGAGCGATGATCGCGGGGTTCGAAATTACCATCAAAACTGACAATTACAATAGCTACGTCCCACGCAAGTGCAGCGCAACCAACCGCATCATCAAGGCCAAGGACCACGCATCCGTCCAAATCTCCGTCGGAAAGGTTGATGAGAATGGTCGATTCACAGGCGAGAGCCAAGTCTACGCACTCTGCGGTTTCGTTCGCGCGATGGGCGAGTCCGATGACTCTTTGAACCGATTGGCACAACGGGATGGTCTCTTGAAGAACGTATGGAGCGGAAGCACTCAACGATAAATGCATAACGCGGTTTTCTGGTAGGTCGTAATCACGAAATGGTCTTCCTGGACAACTAGCTGATATGCGAATGACAGATTTGCTTTTACGGTCTGGAGCTCTGGGATTGGGATCGGGATGTTCATACACGGATGGAGGGCATTGGGCTCATTTGGGCTTTCGCTAAGATAGTCACTTTTCGCAAGTGATTACAAAATCTACGACCATTCCCAGAAACGACTTATTTGGTGTGATGTGATTTCAACTGGACCTCGATTCGACGAACGGCTCATCGAAACTCCTCGTTCCCACCCCTGGGTGACCTTTTTTGTTCGAGGAGCCAGAATGCTATTTACATAGCAGCGTAGCCGGAGATTGATATTTCATACTGGCCTTCTGAAGAGCTGTGACGTTAGAGCATCTCGTCGGAGCACAGATACGGGCCGGACATCTCCCTTTTCATCGCGAAGTAATCTTTGGGACCAATTTTATTTTAGGTCTTTTCTCTCTCTCCAGATCCTATTGTTCATTATCTCCATTGTTATGAGGAGCCAAGGTGAAAATTTACGGGCAAGTAGCTTATCAACAAGCTTAAAGCAATACTTTGAATACAATAGTTTATTGAATATGCTATCTAGTGGTCGCCATATAAAACAATTGATGGGGGGTTAACGGCTGCTTTCATTTAGGACGGTTCCGCACACCAGCAACCTTTTAATAAGTCAGTAAGTCACACAAATATAAAGTTTGAGTCCATGCTCTGATGTTGGGCTGGCAATTTACTGACATCGATTTTGACTACTCAGAATACTTTAGCATATGATAGTAGAGTCTTGTGGCTGTCCGAACCAGGATGAAATCAAGAATACTTATCAAAGTTGATTGAGTAAGTACTTTAGTTCCTATGTGCTGAAGGATTGTCAGCAACCGCTTATTACCTAGGTACCTAGGTATATTGCCGGCAAATTATCACAACTTGCTTACCCTGTCACCCGAGCTGGATGGTCGTCGGTCCGAACCTTCAAAGCCACCAAGGGACAGAAAAGCACAGGCCACTCGATCTCGGTTCCTGCCCGCAGGTGCCCTTGCATTCCACCAATCGTGACGTAGATGATAGACTAGCTCGATATTCTTTGAACCCATCGACATGTTGTTTGATATGTGGTCTACACCCCTTTACGCTTCTGATGTTTGTCACTAGATTTCTCATTACGCGAATAACTACAACGAGATCAATCCGAAAAAACGTCTGCGCACACTCCCTGCAATCGTCCATCAAGTTCCCCCCGAACGCGTTTTCTACTACCACCGACTACAAGATGCCTCCCAAAAAGACCGTCACAAAAACTTCGAAGCGAAAGGCTTCGACCTCTCCTGAAATTTCAAGCAGCTCAACCAAAAAGTCAAAAACCACCAATGGCTCTTCCGATCCTCTTCGCCAGCCCCACAGATCAGCGCAGGAAGCGGAAGACAATGGTGTCGTCTTGCGAAAGTACTATCCGCATGAGATGTGCAATGAGCGCGCAATTGCCTACAATCACGATGAACTCCCTCGTCCAATCGAACTTCTGGATTCAGCTCTAGAAGATACCAAGGCCAAACGCGAGAAGATTCAAGTGAAAGGCGCGGTGGTGCACTGGTTTAAATGCGATCTAAGGACCAAGGACAACAAATCACTACACATGGCCAGTGAGAAAGCCAAAGAGAAAGGAGTACCGTTGATTACAATGTATATTGTGAGTCCGCAGGATTTTGAGGCACACTTGACTGCTCCTGTGCGAGTGGATTTTGTTTTAAGGAATTTGGAAGCATTGAAGAAGGATCTTGCAAAACTGGATATACCACTTTATGTCGAGACTGTGGAGAAGAGGAAGACTATCCCTGGACGAATACTTGAGCTACTCGCGGAGTGGAAAGCAAGCCACCTATTCGCAAATGCGGAATACGAAGTCGATGAATTACGAAGAGAGGCGCAAATGGTACGAGCGTGCTTGGAGAAAGGCATAGCAATGGATGTTTTACCAGATACTTGTGTCGTTAAGCCCGGTGAACTTACTAGCGGCACTGGTAAACAATATTCTGTCTATACTCCCTGGTTTCGCGCATGGGTAGCACATATTCATAGCAATACTGACCTTCTCAACCTCTTCGATTCCCCTGGCAAAAATCCCTCCAGCGCACGGAAGTCATTCTCGAAGCTCTTCGAAAGCGAAATTTCGCCAGCGCCGTCCAATAAAAGTATTACCGACGAAGAGAGGAAGAGGTTCAAAGCAATGTGGCCTCCAGGTGAGGAAGAAGCCCATGAGAGGCTAGCAAAGTTTTGCGATGAGAGAATAGGCAAATACGCTGATAAACGTAATTTTCCAGCTGACGCCGCAACATCATCCCTCTCTGCCCACTTCGCAGCTGGCACACTTTCTGCTCGTACAGCAGTCAGAGCTGCTCAAGATCATAACAAAACTAAAAGCCTTAACGCCGGTACTCAAGGCATCCAGACTTGGATATCTGAAGTCGCCTGGAGAGACTTCTACAAACACGTCCTGGTGCATTGGCCTTACGTCTGCATGAACAAGCCTTTCAAACCCGAATACACAGACATCGAATGGGAATACAACACCTCTCACTTCGAAGCCTGGTGCGAAGGTCGGACTGGCTACCCCATCGTCGACGCTGCCATGCGCCAACTCAATCATTGCGGCTACATGCACAACCGGTGTCGTATGATCACGGCCTCTTTCCTCGCCAAACACCTCCTCCTCGACTGGCGTATGGGCGAGCGTTATTTCATGGAACATCTCATCGATGGTGACTTTGCATCCAACAATGGGGGCTGGGGGTTCTCTGCCAGCACGGGCGTCGATCCGCAGCCTTACTTTCGGATTTTCAATCCTTTGTTGCAGAGCGAGAAATTCGATATGGATGGGGAGTACATTAGGAAGTGGGTGCCGGAATTGAAAGGGGTCAAGGGCAAGGCGATCCACGACCCGTATGAGCGGGGTATGGGAAAGGAGGCGAAGAAGATGGGGTATCCCCAGAGGATTGTGGATCATAAGGAGTGCAGGGAGAGGTGTTTAGCGAGGTATAAGGAGGGGTTGCATAGGGATACTGCGTAGATGTTCTGAAAGCACTGTAAGTTCAGTTATGTAACACCTCGTGGTAGAAAAATATGTTTATGATAACTTCATCCAAGACTTCAAATTAGTAACTTAATCCAAATAGTAACGGCATAATTT
The DNA here is from genome assembly GCA_003988905.1 of Hymenotorrendiella dingleyae. Taxonomy (NCBI): domain Eukaryota; kingdom Fungi; phylum Ascomycota; class Leotiomycetes; order Helotiales; family Helotiaceae; genus Hymenotorrendiella; species Hymenotorrendiella dingleyae. Next base: position 26,011 of record QYAP01000142.1, read on the forward strand.
TTGGGGGTGATTGGCGATCCTGCTTTCTACCTTCACCACGCAGCCATCGATTGACATTTTTGGATCTGGCAGATGCAAGATCCTGCGAATAGGACGCAGCAGCATGATGGCATCCCCGGACACATCACGGATTTGCAGGATATGCATTCGATTGATTCTCTAGGTGTTCCAGGAGGGTTGCCTAGTAGTTCGCTTGTTAGTACTATGGCGGGTCCGTTTTGTTATGCTTATGCGTGGTTTTGGATTGCTTTGTTTGGTGTTTGGCGTCGTTGGCCGGCCAGGCAAAACCTTTTCTGTCAGAGGACCCAGTGGTCCACCGACTCGGTTTGGCGTTTGGCATTTAGATTACCGGTATCAGATGGTAGAAACTTCATTGTGCGGTATATATAAGATGGACGATTACTGCAGGAGTTTAAGTATAGGAATTGGAGAATTTTAACTTAAGGGTATGTATGTCTTTAGAAGAAGTTCTTCGAAGATATTTGCTGTCCCTAGAGAACGTTCCTGACGAAATTCTCGCTTGTTAGTAAGTTTTTATTTCACTTCACATTCATTTCAAGTCACATATCATTTTGGGGAAAGCTAAATTTTTGACACACCGTTTTATTTTTTTGGTGGTTTGCCCATCATTACCTGTGCGATGAGAGAGAGCACGAGGTAATTTATCGGGCAACCGGATTTTTGAGGAGGTTGTGGAGAAGGGTGGCTCCAACGACCAAGATCTATAATAAAAATTTCCCTTCGACAATCTAAACGTCGTAAGGAGTTTAATCCTAAGGGTTATCATAAATCCTGCTGCGCCTAAGATACCTAGGTAAATTAGGTGCTGGTGTTGTATGCACGACCCGCGGCTTTTCATACTTTTTTTGGTGGTTTCCAATGCCCATAGGCGAGAGGGCAACCGGTTTTCTGAGAAGGTTGTGGAGAAGGGTGGCTCCAACAACCAATAACAGCTACAGCTTCGGTAGATCTATTATTGGTGCTCCTAAGATACCTGATGGTTACCGTTAGGTAAAGGTAAATTAGGTGCAAGCGTTGTATGCACGACCCGCGGCTTTTCATACTTTTTTTTATCGGTGGCCATGAAAGGGAAGGACCGATTGTTTTAGTTTTTTTTTGTAATCCGCCCTAATGTTTTCGGTAATGACAGTGGGAGAGAAGAATCTCAAAAGAAAAATCCGCCTAAAGATGTTCGGTAACGACTGTGGGGGGGGTTTCGGTAACGACTGTAGGGAAAGGAAAGGGGGGGTCCATCAAGTTGAGTAACTCCAAGCGAAGAAGAAAGGGGGAAGAAGGGGAAAAAGAAAGGGTGTTCTCGTAAGCGTGCTTACGAGCTCCCCTTCTTAGCAGCCTTCTGAGAAGGGCAAGAAGGCGAAGGCCTTCGCTTCAAGTTCTTGTCGGTATGCTACCAACTTTTTGTCCAGAGAGCCTCCCTGCTGAACCTTGCGGTAGGGGGGGTTCTCGTTGCCTACCGCAACGTGGAAGTTCCACTTCTTGAAGTGAAGGGGGTAGAAGGAGAGCACATTGGTCAACTGCAGGAAGTTGTCCTTGGTCGCTGGAGTGTGAAACCAAATATCCAGAGTCTTGAGGTTCTTGTAAGTGTCGATCTCTTTGGCGACTGCAAGGATCAAGGCCGATTGCTCGGCCTTGAGTTTGTCAGACTGATGCTCTGCAGGAGAGAAGTTCACGATCACACTTACGTACTGAGGCCCGGGACTGGAAGGTGGCAGGCGGTAGACGATGGAAGACGTGTCAAGCACGTCTTCTCCTGGCAGTCGCTGTTCTGGATCACGGATCAAAGAGTAGCGCTTGTCCTCCGAGAAGTCCAAGTAAACTGTCAGGGTCAGCTTTGAGTTGGAAAGCTTCACCGACTTCAAAGGACGGGGCTTGCCAGTGGAAGTCACTGCCGGAGCAGGGACGGAAGGAGCACGGTAAAAAGCGGCCATTGCGGACGTTTTTGGAAACTGAGAGGTCGAAGTCGAAGGTGGAGTCGAAGTTGGAGTCGAAGTTTGTGTTTGTGTGTGTGTTTGTGTGGGTGGGTGGCAGAAAGAAGAATTGTGAGAGAGGTCCTCGCCCCTTTTTATAGATGGATTTTCTGCAAAAGAATTAGTTGTTCTAGGATGCTTCAATAGCTGTCCAAATGATGTTCAATCTCAACAAAAATCTGTTATCGTGGATAACAAAGAATTTTCCTGTCATTTGTTACATTGTCTAGATTTCAGATAAAGAAATTTATGAGCTCGCTTTATCTTTGGGTGCAAAATTGTTATGATATTCTTCTTGATTGTTGCATTTTTTTTTGTCCAGAAGTTAAAATGTTGGGGTTTATGCCAGGAACCAGATATCCGATCACGTGGGGCAGCATTTAGCGCTGCACGTGGGGGCCTATATTAGCCCCCCTTTTAAATGGGGATAAAAGAGTGGTTTCGCACACATAGAATTCTCTTTTCTCTTCTTTATTATAACTCAATTCGAGTTCGCGTTCGATTTCATACTTTTAAAGCTTATATTTTCAATAAAGTATTTTTAATATATTTTATATCTCTTCTTTGATTATTCTTTATTTTACCGCTAATCACCTCATTGGCGCGGCTATTCAACGAGGCTTATATACTAATATATATATTAAGGCTTAATTCTATTACGGTTTCGAATACCCTTATTATTAATTATACTATTAGTATATTAAAGCTCGAAACTATATTTTATTATTAATTATACGGCTAATATATCGAGATTCGAAGCTATATTTTATTATTAACCGTACTATTAGTATATCGAGATTTAAAGCTATATTTCATTATTAATTATACTATTATTATTTATATAAATTACCGAGTATACTATTATTACTCTATAACTCCTAAATATATTAATATATATTCTTTTCTATTTATAATTATATATTTATTAATAATATAAATATATTCTTCTTAATTATATATTAAGGCTCGAATATTATATTAAGGCTTATATATATCGAGGCTCGTATATTATATTTATATCGAGGCCCGAAATATTATATATATATTAAGGTTCGAATATTATATTAAAGCCCGAATATTATATTAAGGCTTAAATCATATATATATCGAGGCTTATATATTACTTTTATATCGAAGTTTATATATTATATATTAAAGCTTAATTATATTATAATTCTTAAAGTTTAATTCGAATATTATATCGAGGTTTATATATTATATATATTAAAGCTTAATTATATTACGGTTTATGTCACGCACTGCGCGTAGACCTAGGGTGCGCCGGCGCGCCACATGGGGCTGAAGGCCCTGGAACGTGCCCAGGAGGCACGTGACCTACATTCGTTGATTCTTTAGTTTTAGATCTTCGTATAATTCACTACTTCGATCAAGAGCGTCACATGCGAAGCAATTACGAAAAATATAAATTTTTCTATTAACAAATCCTATCCCTAAAAATCCCTACCACGAAGCGAAGATACAATTGCCTTCATACCAAATTGTACTCGCATTATTCGTGATCATAATATCGCCAAGCCATTGAGCAATGATCGGTACAGCGTGTTGAAGGAAATCATACGCGTACGAGGTAGCCCTTGACTCGACGGTCTAGGCTACTACCAGACTTGACCTTCTGCCAGTCAGGCGCACCTTCAGCAGAAACCCAAACAGTCAAGTTCTTCATATCCAGCTTGTAAAAAAGCGACATGTGCTTAACTTGTTGAATATCCCAGGAAATTTCCTTGGTCTGGGTATTCACCGCAACGTGGAAAGCCTTCAATTCGCGCTGTCGGAACAAGTCGATGACCTGAACAAGTTCGCGCATGAACGCCATCTGGGCTTTTCTGATATTCTCGGTTTCCTCCTTCGGAACAGCGTAGATAATGGCGACGGTCAGTTCCTCCGTAATAGCAGCGTATCGGTTGAGTGTTCTCAAGAGTTCTCGGTCGACTAATTAGAAATTTGTCGTTAGCACAGACACTAAAGCAGATTTGGAGTCTACTTACTTCGCTCGTAATTACCCACGGTCTTTAGAACACACAAGTCGGAGGACTTCTTGAAGTTGACTTGGATCTCGAGCTTGCGGCCTGCATCTTTCGCATCGATAGCACGATGCTCCGGGATCAAGGTGACGTCCTTTTCCTTGGCCTTCTCCCGAGCTGCCTTTTCTGGGGCCTCCTTTGCCTGTAACTCGCTCAATCTGGCGGTTTCCTTTTGCTGAGCGTCGATCTCAGCTTGCTGGTTCTCAGCTCTGCTCTTCTTCTTGGAAAATCGACGGGAGCCAGCCATGATCGCTGTCAGATGGTTGGACTTTTGACGTTCGGGTCTGAAGAGGTATTGAGTACGATGCTGTTGTACTGTTGTTCTGATATGCTGGTGTACTATTGCGCTGTTGTGTTGCTCCAAGTATGTGTGCTAGAATGCTCAGGTGCTTGAAGTGGTGGTGGCGAGAGACTTCGTTCTCTGGAAAGTTTGGTTTGGAAAGAGAAAGAGTTCCTCCCAGCGGTACCAAGAAGGTACTTTTATAGTAGGACCAGCCCTCTCCCGCTAGTTACGCCACATTACTCCCCGTGTAACGACAATAACAGCCCGCCCGGATTCACTGGCTTGATGGCGATCTCCCTGCTGCACTTCATCTCAAAGCCGTCTTCTGGAAGAAATTCACCAAGCTTGGGCCAATGGCCTACCACGTATTTCCATGCCAGGTACTACCGCGTAGTCATTCACTGGATTATAGACAGTAGCATGCTATTGTCATGGAAATTTTTGTTACGCATTTGTCTGGAAGGATTTAGAACCTTTTGGACGTCGCTTTTCCGCTATAGACTTGTCCGCCTTGAGGGTATTCACTAGACGCGTGTCATAGCAGTGCTGCATTGCACGGCTCCAGTAACCCAAAGCACCTGCATGTGGAGGGGGTCGGTCACATGACTCGTGCAAATATGTAAATCCGGCCGTTGCATGTAGCCTGGCTCTTCAGAAGGGCATCTCAAGGATTTTTACAGACGGTTTTAGTACGGAAAGCCCGATTGAAAGTTATACCTATTTTTAGAAGATATATGGCCTGATACTGTCAAGTGATGAGATAGTTAAACTAAGTGCAATGAGCATCAGCTCACCAAAGAATACTCCCCACTCCTTTGAACCAGGAACATGAAGTTATATTTCAGAGAAGCTACAGATTTTCAGGGTCTGTCATGGCTACTTAAATACATTTTCTAGATTTTTGTTTCTAGGCCTGGTTTGCTCTGGAAGAGTCATAACCCACATTAGAGGAGAGGAAACATGCAGGGAAGGCAGGTGCTCAATGCTCACATGAAATCTGTAGCTGAACGAGAATGTATGCCCACCAAAAAGGGCTTGTGCAGGTGAGAGAGTATGGATGTTTACTGTTTGAATAGTTGGTCCAGACGCATGTGCCGTGATATAAAACACTAGAAGCCCATCGCCCTATACTTCAGGAGTGGACAGCATTAAGCAAGAGAGAAGAGTCATAAACCCCAATAAATGCATAGTAATTTTTCCCAGTAGCTCTCATACCGTTGAGAGCCACCCCCGGCAAATGGAGAGTGCTCACAAGAAATGTACAGCAACAGCCAAAATCCCCGCGACCACACTCACACCCGTAAGGCTCACTCCACTTGCACTCCCCGAAGTACTCGCTTCTATCCCACCAGCCGCCGCCGTCGAATTATCCGTGCCATCAGCGTTCGGCCTGAGCAGCCAGAATTCATCACCAATAGATCCCCCATCTCCTTCAATAAAAGTGAACTTCGTAGCGGTCGAATTCACCACTGTAAGTTTCGTAAAGCCAAAGTTCATCATATTCAACACATTCGTAATCGGCAGCGTCTCTTCTAGACAATTCTCTATACAGGCACCCGCATCGTCCCAAGTGCTATGTCCTTCGACGTTGCCCGCCATGCCGTTGACGATGTGTGTCATGGAAACGCCTTCGTTGGTGTAGTACGTGTTGTTGTCTTTGATTGAGGCCGTGTCGATGGTCCCGTTTAGACCGAGGGGGAACATGCGTTCGTACCAGTGGATGTGGCCTGCGATGTAGGCATCGACTCCGTGCTTGAGCATGAGTTCTTCGAAATTTGCACGCATGACTGGCTGGTACTTGTCGTAAGAGGAGCTGTACATAGCCCTATGGCTCATGGCAATAACCCATGGCGTCTTCGTCCTATTAACACTCGCCAAATCATTCTCCAGCCAATTATACTGCTCAAAAGCCTTGATATCATAGAGACTCCCATTCCTATAGCCAAATGGACCAGCGTTGATAGGACCAGTCTGGTTGCGCAGAGGGACTGTCTCGCCCTCGGTAAGTTCAGAGGCAAAAGAGGACTCAGTTGAATTGACATAGTCGGTTTCTCCGTCCATGCCAATGAAATGTGCAAGTCCGTAGTCAAAGGAGTACCACATGTTGCTAACGCCGCCACTTTCTTTGCCGGGCATGCGGAACCTGTGCATGTAGGCTGTGAAATTTCTGCTCTTGTTAGTTTGGATATTGCAGGGGGCGAAGAAAGAACTGTACCTTTGAGACGGTGGGCAAGACCAGTAATCCAAAGCTGCCTCGTCGGCTGTGGAATTCGACTGGTTGTTGTTGAGATAGGCAGTCAAGAAATTGCCGGGTCCGTCACCCTCAGCACAAGAGACTTCGTGGTTACCCGGCATCACCATATATGGAATTTTGGCAGTAATGTTCGTCATCCAATTCTGCCACAAGTCCCAATTGGACTCATATATAACACTCATTTCTCCGCCAGCAGGACCGCCCTGGTTGGGTATTTCTCCAGCTGGCAGAGGAGTATCGTATTCCTCGGTGACGCCGCCTGGGAGGGAGCTCGAACTACCATTGTAGCAGACAGGCCAAGTAGATGCGCAAGGAGTGACTCCTGTATACCAGTTGTCGGCGTATGAGATATCTCCACCGTGCATGGCGAACTCAATGTTTTCTGTGTCAGCATTGATGGCTTTAATCAGCTCATTGTAGGTCCCGGCTGCGCTAGTGTAGCCCATGTCATTCAAGAGTGCCATGCTGAAGGAGCCAGAAGTACCAGCTGCTTGTGCAGTGGTAAAAGTAAGGACATCAGACGCCGTAGTTCCGTTGGCTGCCGCAATTTGGTAGTAGTAGGTGGTGCCGGCTTGCAAATTCGTGATTTGAATGTCGTGGAACCACTGGCTGCATTGGGTGACAGCCGTGTACGAAGAACAAGGAGGTGTACGGTCGTAGCTGTAAAATTTATTAGTTGCGTAAATCCATATGCGCTAGAGATGTTACTTACGTAGTGGATAGACCGGTTACATTTTGACTTAAGCTCGTTGCACTTGTACCGTATGCAATTGATGGAGGCACACCAAGCCCGAAAGGTGTTTCTACACGTTCGGAAAGTCAATATTCGTACTTGCAAAATTTCTCAAGAATGTACGAAGTGAGAAATGTAGAAGTAACAACTATTTTAGTTGAACGTCGGCGAGGTGAAGTGGAATACCGCATTAATTGGATTAAAGCGCCCCTCCCCCCTTCTTTTTACCTCATTGTGCCAGACTATTAAAGAGAATTGAGGATTGATGGGAGAATTTCTTCCGCGAACGAGCCTCTCCCGTTTTTGAAGCCTCTATCATTTTGACCTTCAGTCTCTCAAATATCCTGGCACAATGAGGTCAAAAACGGGAGAGGGGGGGGGGGCTCTAGATCAAATAATACGGTCTGCAAGACGAGATAGTCTGCAAGAGTGTGAATCTGAAGGTTCCAGCGTGAGGTTGTGCTTACGGAAATGAATGTTGATGCCATCCGGAACATATGCCAACGCGATCACATTGATATTGTTGGTGGGATCAGAGGTTGCGGGAGTCACAGCTGGAGCCTCGAATATACGCATAAACCCCTTTCCATTGCCGTTGACTGTTGGATCGACCCAATCTAAAGGATTTTGAAGTTAGCATTTTTGAGTCTGAAATATTCCAAAGGAGAAAGCGGTAGAATTTGCCATGTGAGGAATTGGTTTAAGAGCAATGAAGTAGATGACATTACAGAATAGCAAAGTGAGAGGTCCTTACCACCAACCGGGACCGTGGGTCCTTCGTACGGATATGTCTCGTCAACAAATTGAGGGGCAGCTTGTACGCAGATGGCAGCAAATGCTCCCACAATCGCAGATGCTGGACTAGTCCGCATTATGAAAATCGAATAAACTTTTGGGGACTGCACTATAAAACAAGATACCTCAAACTCGAACGCGGGAAGAGAAAAACGAGAGAAACGGGCTTCAGATTCAGAACCAACAGAAATGAAATTTCAACTAGGAAAAGCTATACTTATTATACGGAACCACCTTGTGGTCCCAGCAAGCGTGTCCTAGAAGAGATAACCCACTTGAGTATGGTCTCCCCGCTGCTGAGTTTGGTGGTTCCTGACCCGCCGGGAAGGTTTCTCATCATCGACCAGTGATGTTTGCGCCATTACAAGAATCGCACATCTGTACCTGATTGTCTAAACGCGATATAGACATCCTCCGGGAAAGTAGTGGGGGAAGCTTCTGATCATTCTGTAGATATGCCCCACATTGAAGATGCACGTGTTCTTCCTCCTTGGCACGTGTGAACATCTGGGAATCGGATTGAACGAAACATTGTTTGTCTTTTTGATTTCAATTGAGTTCGGAGGCAACAGAAAGATAATATGTGGAGCTAGGGGAAAGGACGGGCAAGGATAGGATAACGGAACGGCTCCGAGTCGCGCAGGTACAAAAACGCTGGCCGTTGGTACAGAGCAAAAGTGGGAATGGTCAGAATTGGTGAAATCTCCACTCTTGCTCGCTCTCGATTTGCACTTCTCAATCTGCTGGAAAGAATGAGAAATCAGGTTGAGCGACTTTTAACGGAGAGGAACGCGTTGAGGTGTTAATCATCGGTCACATGTCCGCCTACTAGCGCCTTCGCTAATAGTCGGGAAAAGCAAAATAGTTTTACTAACGAATTGATTCTCTTAATATACGCAATTAATAAGGGTATCTTTCCGCCTATATTATACTTAAAAATTATTAACGATTATTATTTGCGCAAAAAATATTTATTAGAATTAATATATATAGAAAAAAATATTATAATTTAATTAAAACTATTTAGAATCATTATTTTCATTTCTATTAGTTTTCTCTGAATTGTTTTTAGATTCTTTCCGATTATTTAAGAATTTTTCTCTATTATTACTTTTTAATATAAGATCCTATTAATTACCGATTAATAATTTATTATTAATATCGTTAATATTATTAGTATTAAAAGAAATAATATCCTTTTATAATTATTTAGAGTTCTTAATAAATTATAATTAAATATTTAAAATCTATATTAATTCTAGATTATTAATAATACCTTTTTCTTCTTCTAAAATAAGAATAATATCTTTATTTTCATTTAATTTAATAAGAATAATATTTATATCTTTTTATTTCTTTAATTTATTCTAATTAATATATTTCTTCTTTTTTAATTTTATTTGATTATAAATTCCTTAATTTATTTTAAATTATTATTTAAATCGATTTAAAATAAGAGTTAAAAATAATAATAAAGGAATTAATTAATTAGTTTTAAAATATTTAAATTCTAATTTCTTTTTTATTTCTTATTCTTTATTCTCTTTTTTAAGAGCTTTTATAATATTTTTCTTATTATAAAAAAAGAGATAAAATTAATACTATTAATTTTATTCGGTTTATATATATTATATTTCTTTCTTATTTTATTTAATTTAATTTATATGTTCTTAAATAATATTCTTAAAATTAAAAGATATAATTATATATTAAATTAATCTTTTAATTATTTTAATCTTCTTAATATTTTAGAACCCTTTTATAACTTTATTTTATATTATAAATTCGATTATATTAATTAAATTATCATCGAATATAATATATATTTCAAAGAGAATAATATTATTAAAAATCCCTTATTTCTTCCTTTTAATACTTTAATTTTTTAATTTATTTAATTTATTTTTTAATTATTAAATCTTAATAATAGAAAAAAATTAGAACTTTTTTCCTTAATATTTTCAATAACTTTTTTAAAATATTTATACTTAATTTTTATTCTTTTTATTAAATTAAAAATCAAAAAATCGAAAGAAATATTATATTTATTTATTAATAAAAAATATTTATTAATATTAATTAATTATATCTTATATCTTTTTTAAATATTTTAAATAATTTTAAATTTAAAACAAATTTATTAGATTATAAATAAATTATATATAAATTTAATAATATAATAATTAATATCAAATATAAAAGTAATTTCTATAAATACTTTTTAATAATTTCCTTTTATTTATTAAAAGAAATTAATATTATAAGATTATATAAAATAATTAATATATAATAAAAGAAAATATAAACATATTTTAATCTTATTTATAAATATACTAAATTAATTAATAATATAATTATTATAATTATCTATTAATAATAATTTCTATTTAGATTTAATTATTTAATTAATATGTTTAATGATATACTTTAAGAATATAAGAGTAATCTCTTTATTCATAAACCTATTTTTAATAATATAAATAATTAGGTTTTTTTAATATTTTTCTAAAAATTAATCGATTATAATTCTTCTTCTTTATATAATAATAAATAAAAGGATTTTAAACTCTTTATTATTATTAATTAATTCGATTATAATTAAAGATTTTCGGTTCTTAGGATTAAAATTATAAAATTAAAAAAATTAATTAATATTTATTAATTATATAATAAAATATAAGATATATACCTATTCGATTTTTAATAGAATTAAAATATATTATTTAATTATATATCCGATCTTAAACCCTATTTTATTAAAGTTTTATATCTTTTCGAGGTTACCTTTTATATTTAATTTAATAAGAGTAATTTAATAACCTTTAAACCATTTTTTAATTATTATAATATTATATACTATAATTCATAGGATTATAATAAGCTTAATTTTAATCTTTTTAAAATTATTATTCTATTATTATTTCGTGAATTAAGTTTTAAAAAGAGGATTAAAGTTATATTTTTATTATATATTATATATAATATTATAAATTATAGCTCATATAAATAAAATTATTATATTTAAATAATTATAAATAAAATTCTAAATCGTTTATTTCTAATATTTATTTAAGATTTTATTTTAATTATTATATTTCTTTATAATAATAAATTAATTATAATAATTTTAGAAGATTAATCTTAGAATTTTATAATAATTAATAATAAAACAAAGAGAGGTAATAATAAAGATGAAATAATATTTTATAACTTTATAGAAATAATCTTTTTTTATATTAATAAGCTTTTTAAGAAAATATTTTAATAAAATAAATAAATCGATAAGAATATTATTATATATAGAGTTTAAAAAGGGGGCTAATATAAGTATATTTAAAAGAATATTTACCGAGTTTATTATATTAATTAAAGAATTAAACGTTATATAATAATTTAAAGGTTATAAAATTAGTATTATAATATAAATATTAATAAAAGAAATATTTTCGTTATTTAAATAGGGTTCCTTATTATTAAAAGAATTAATTCATTAATAAAACTATCTCGCTTTTCCCGACTATCAACGAAGGCGCTAATAGGCGGATATGTGACCGACGATTAAGCGAAACGCTCGGCCCTTCGCCAATTTTTCTTGGACGCGACGCGACGCGTTTCGTTATTCTCGACAGCTTACCCTGCTACGATCCAAAATCTAACAGGGTAGCCACGTTGTGTTGACCCAACCCCAATTTCCCTCACACCTCAGCGTCGATTCCCTCCTTACACTTTTCACATACTTTTCCACTACCAATACTCCTATTTCCAGTCCAAAAATACCGACCTTGCATGTAAACCACACTCTCTCCATGTGTACATCCAGACTATCGAAGTATTAGTGACCGTTATTCTTATCCCCTCGCGCTCCCTCAAAAACACCCTCCAGGCTCCAACCCTTACAACTCGGATATCCTCACCACCCAACCTTCACTTCCTTTACAGGGTAACTTTTCAAAATTCAATACACCCCTTCTACACTACAAAAACTGCCAGCCCTGCCTAAATATATTTCCATCTATCGACTCGCTAATATGAAATCCAGACCCCTCATCAGTCATCAATTGAAACCGCATCTTTTCCCCAGACGCGCCTGCCTGGAGGCGCAAAAAGCAAAAGGTGCGGGGACGCCCAAGGGCTGTGCAAAACAGCCACATATCCAACGCGAGGCGAGCGAGGGCGAACCACCTCATCGGGTCGCCCATCCAACTCCTTCCGATCCCGAATTACAATCTCGGTCTGGCTCGGACCTCGGAAGAAAAAGCCCAGGAAGGAAAGGGTGGAAATACATACATAATATGTACAAAACTTCAATGTAGAGAAATATGAAAAGTCGAGCGAGACGGCTAGCAAAGGGCTAGTAGATTGTGAGGACGTGAATCACTGTGATACGAGATGTTGGATGTTGGAAACCAACAAAGTTATCACGGTAGCATGGCGGGTAAGCTTAATATCACATCACAGTGAAAAGAGCCAACAGTAGAAGATTGCCATGAAAAGAGTAAAACCCAAGGAGAGAAACTGCCGCGCCCTCTCCCTTTTTAAGCTCCATTCTCTTAAATATCCTGGCACAATAAGGGTTAAAATGACAGAAATTTTGAAAACGGGAGAGGATTCGTTCGCGGGAGAAACTCTCCCATTTCAAACCTGATTCTCTGTGAAGGCCTGACAGAATGAGGTTAAAAATGGGAGAGGGGGGGCGTTCTAAATTAATTAGTACGGTATGACTCTATATAAAACGCAGGCACGAGAAAAAGTACTACGATCACCTTGACCATAACAAACGAGTCGGAACGACTTCACAGAAAACCCCCAAAAATATCATGACCAACGTATTAAATTAAGCTATCCATCTTGACTCATAATTTTTTCTTCCCATCATTTCCAAAAGACTTTTCAGAAACGCCTCGCAATTATCATAAGACATACCAGTTCATCACAAATACTCCTCTGCCCAAAAGAGCAACACAACATACAAAAGAAGTGCCTCCCCCGCTCTTTCAAGAAGATGAAAACGCCTTTGCCAACCCCTGAACACCAAACCTGAAGCCAAGCCGACTGAGCCACCAAGGTATCGAAAGAGAAGGAAATGATACGTCGTAAGTCGGAAAGTAGACAAGCTAACGCACTGTAGAGGAGGTGAGCCGTAGGTTAAGCCGCGGCCTTGAGCGATTCGGCTAGCCTAGCGTAGACAAAGTCGTCGTCTCCAACATTCTGCTCCCAGCTCGCCTCAGCAGGCTCGTGAAGTTTGGGCTTCGCATCGACGACATCAGCCTCGGCAGTCTGCGACGGCGATGGTTCAAAACCCACGGCATTCTCCCCATCGTTCGGCGCCGGGAGTTCGTGATCATGAAGCTCGTGGATCTCATGTTCTTGATGTGCATCATGACGTTCCTCAACCCAAGGCCCCACAATCTCAAAGCCATCCTCGACCTTAGTATTATCTTTCGCTTCGATAGCGTCGTGAGAAATGGCAGTGACCGTAACATCAGCCTGCGCATCCTCCGCCTCCCACTCCTCGTTCTGCGCCGGCAATTCAACAACCCACTCCAACTCCTTCACTCTCTCCTCCACACTCCCCTGCGTCCACTCATGTTGACCCTTCAATCCATGATGTGACTGGCTCTCCTCAGCCCACCCATTCCCCTTCACATCATCCCGCAGATCCTCCCAGCCTCCAAGCTGCGGAGTCTCCGCCGGTGGACCACTAAAAGCCCACGCGTGATCGGCCTCAAAGTCCTCACTCTGAGTCCAACACCTTGGGTCGTTGAACTGGCTCTCGTCAAAACCAGCGAGCGAAACAGCAGAATTCGACATGAAACCTTCGATAGTAACGCCCTCGGATTCAACAAGTGTAGACTCAGAGTCCGTCGTCGTCGACACGAAGCTCAAACTTCCATTTACCGTATCGAATGAGCCATTCCTATTCCCCGCGCCAAGAGCAATGGCAGAAAACGCATAGTTGTGGTGCGGCATGCCAAAGGGGGAATGCAGACCGGCCGTCGCGGGCGGTGTGACGAGACCCGAATGTGGATGTTGAGTATTATGTTGAATAAATGGATCAACCATACCGAGCTGTGATCCATGTGTGGCAATATGATGTGAGTTGTCAATGAAGGAATTGAAATTCTCATGCATGGCGGCGCTCAGTCGTTGATCTGGGCCAGGGTCGGGGGACATGCATTCACGTCGTGACGGAGGGTTGAGATCGAGATATTGCCAATTTGCGGAGTTTGCTTCTCCGTCTCTAGATTTATGGAATGTCCAAAGGATGATTGCGCGACGCACAAATGGCATGCCCGGACCAGCAGAAGATTGAACTTCTTGAAACATTGATATCTGGTTTAACAAAGCTCTGCGAGATCGAGACGAAGAAGCAGGTTTGTAGGGGACATCAATGAGAGACGTAAATGCGTGTGCCCAAGCATTTGCGGGAAACGGTATTTTGAGTTGCGTTGCTTGTGGTGAGATTGATATGACCTGTCCCACGGTGGTCGAATTTTCAACTGGAGGGTCCACCTTATGACCCCGACGTAGTTCATGCGGCTTATTGAGTGTGGTTACAATTTGCCACGCCGTACCAGATTCACTGGTGCCGCCCGCGATGGAAAGTTCAATTCGACCCACTAGTTCGGCACCCTCTTGGGGGTGAGAAGACATCAGATCAAGGGAGGCGTCCATGCGTATTATATCACAGCCTTGGAGAGAAGACGATAAATGGAGACGGAGAAGGTGAGGAAAGCGATGGCGCCAATCAGAAAGGGACTCTATGGAATCTCGAGGTCTTTGACTTTGACTGGAAAGACCGGTGTACTTGTGGACTACGACGCCAGAGCGGAAAAGATCCTCCTCGCCGGGGTTCCGGCCGTTGATTTCTGTAGGATATTGTGTTGATGTGATCAAGAGCCAGAAGACTGTTGGCACAGTTTGATGAACGTTCATCATCTGATTCAACTCATGCTCGCCATATTGATCGTCTGGGTTGTGCGGCAGACGCCCTTCTGAGAGGGCACGGAGACACGGGTCATTCTTGAAGGAATCCTCAAAGCCATTCTTCGGGTTTTTCTTGTCGGGGAACAGTCGGTGATCTATTTAGCTTTAGCAAAGAATCGAAACGTACAGCGACCTTGATTTGGCATACACATGGGATGGTCTTTGAAAAAGCTCTTCAGTACTTGGATGTGGCTTGAGACCTGCTTTCGCGACCGCTGCATCATTTTGTCGGGGATTTGTCCTAGAGGCAGGCTCTGCTTGTACGAAATCCAAAGATACTCTTTGATCAACTCATTACGTCCATGAGGCTTTCCGTTGTAAGAGAATTTGCGTCTTCCCATGATTGGAATATAGAGTAATGCTGATAGCAGCGTAAGCAAAGGAGAGCTAGATAGCAGAATGACATACCATCTAAAAATGCAAGCTCAAGTACCTCTGGCCACTTTTGGTCCTCTGGATTTCCGTCGCGGCCCTGTCGAGCCCGGTATGCTTGATAGTGGGGAGACTCGACGATGGGATTTCGAGGCCTCCGGCTTTTCTGTCTCCGTATGGCATGTCGGCGCTGCTCTAGAGTCGGGGTCTGCGAATGCAAAGACCGCTGTAAAGGCAACGACGAAGGGACGGTCGGGGTGGCGGAGTACAACGACCTTTCCGGTCGGTGTTGATACTCCTTATTGCCATTGAAATCACATCCTGGAAGCAGGGAGTGTTGAGAATTGCCAGCGGAGTCCGTCAGTGGTAGCCTAGATGATGTCTGTGTAATTCCACTTGGATCTTCTAATGGTATTTGATGGCCTTCGAAATTTGAGGGTAGAATATGGCGACCCTGGTCCATGAGGTTGAAGTTTGTTTAAGAATGCTTGACCTGACCAAAGCGTCTATGTCGTCAGCAGCATTCGTAGCTTGCGGCTTTCGACAGAGAGCTTCTGTTGGTTGGGAGAAGAATAAGGCTTGCGGTAAGAAATGCTGGTAGCGAACTTTTAGACACAAAAGATTTGAATAGAAAGAATGTTAACAGGTAACGGAGAATGGAGGAGGAAATCACAGCTTATAGAAGGAAAGGTAATTTCAGTTCGAACCGAGTAAACGAGTTGCTCTGAGAACAAACTGATGACATGGACAACCAGGGAGGCTTCAACCGGCGGATCCACATCGAGGGACAATCCAAATGTGTACTTACCTCCAAAGTATCTCGAACGTTGTTCTTTGAGCCACAACTGAGACGAGACAGGGGAGCTTTCCTAGGAGTAGGAGTGGTCGAGTTCTGACCCTATCATGCAAGGTGACCCGTTTGCGGAGGAGAAATTAGCCGCCGACAGCCGCCCCTTTTGAGATCAAAGGAATGCTTCATCTTGTCGGGGTATGTGGCAATTCACTTCCCCAATTACAGCCTAGCATCACATCGTCCACTTGGCAACGGAGAAAGGCACGGGAATGCAGTTGTATTTACTTACTTTTAAACTCGTGTTTTATCGGAATCGACAAGAGAATAGGATCTCATTGTTTCATTATTCCAATTCTGAGGGGGTATGTTATCTACATTTAGACATTCCTCTCCAGGAGTCTGCAGCGTCATCGGCATATGCAAGAGGACAAAGGGAATATCTGCGTTTGCTCCGCAAACGGCGAATAGCTGTCGAGTACTTGACAGCAAGGCAATTTTTTGAGGCGAAGCAAGTACATAGCGAAGCAAAGAGGTTGAACCGACGTCCAAGTCAATGTTCCAGCCACCCGCAGCCATGTCGTAGGTTGAAACGTGGAAAAATGAAGTTTTCAAAGGACATTTCTCAATTGCTTGGTGGACAATTGCTGAAGTGATTTTGATGACTCCTGACTGCTAGAAAAAGCTTTTGGTCAATCATTGATCAAACTTGGCATCCGCGTGTAGAGATTCTTTACATGATGTGAATCTAGGAAGTCGAGCGTTTTGAATTTCAAATTGGAGGCCAGAGTTAGGCGGTGAACGAATGCGATTTATAGAGTCCGTGCACGAAGGATTCTGCCGAGCGACACGACCGTGACAGCGCGACTTCTGGCAACTTCAAATTCCTCCATTCGTCAACCTCAAGGACACAAGGACATTGCCCTCCAAAAGGAATTGCTATCACCATGTCGCGTGCAGCTCAAGCAGCTATGGCTGCCAGCTACAAGAGCTTGAAGGAGGATTTTGTCTCCAACTTGACTGGTGGAAGTATTGACGAGATCATGTATGTTACAGCTGTTGCGCCGGTAAGTGATGCATCATCAACAATTCGAAGTTCATCTTATCTAACCTTGCCAAGGTCTCACTTATACTCTGGTCAGCTCTCCAATCGCGATTATCCTTCTTTAAACCATATACCCCTCTCGCTTTGGCCGTCGATTTCTTTTTGAACGTTGGAGCGATTCTCCTTGCAACAACCCTTTACTCGAAAACTCCCGTCCTCCTAAATCTCCTTATCCTAGCGCCTCTTGCAATTGTATACTCCCTCCCGAAGCCGCACCAGGCCAAGAAAGCCAAAGGACCACCTACATCACAGGTGAAGGATGGCACAACACGAACCCCACTTCCCAAGAAACCGTTCTTGACAATTTATCGCGGAGCGATGATGATCATTACTTGTATTGCCATCCTTGCTGTTGATTTTCGAATATTTCCTCGGCGATTTGCAAAGGTGGAGAACTGGGGTACATCGCTCATGGATGTTGGGGTTGGATCCTTTGTGTTTTCCGCAGGTGTCGTGGCAGCTCGACCCCTCTTGAAGGAGCAGCTAGCAGGGAAAACCACACCCCTTAGTACACGTCTATACCGCTCTGTTCGGCACTCTCTTCCACTCATTATCTTGGGATTCATTAGGCTCTACTCTGTCAAGGGTTTAGACTATGCGGAACACGTCACCGAATATGGCGTCCATTGGAATTTCTTCTTTACTTTGGGCTTTCTACCACCCTTCGTGGCTGTATTTCAATCAGCCTTGCGATTCATTCCGTCCTATGCTGCACTAGCGATTCTTCTCTGCTCGGCATATCAAATTGCCTTGGAGTTTACGACTTTGAAGGGCTTCATTTTGACTGGCCCCAGGGATAATTTATTCTCGAAGAACCGCGAAGGAATATTCAGCTTCTTTGGTTATCTCGCTATATTCCTTGCTGGCCAGTCTACGGGAAGCCAAGTTATTCCCCGAAGCCTCATGGGTGATGTTCCCCAGAGTGGCTCTACATCTACCAATGGACTTGCCCAGAGAAAGAGACTCGTCCTGACCCTTGTTGCGTGGTCTGGTGTTTGGATCTTGCTTTTCGCCGTTACGACTAGCTACAACTATGGTCTTAGCTTGAGTGTGTCCCGTCGACTTGCGAACCTCCCCTACTTTCTAGGGATATGTGCTTTTAATTCAGTGCAAATAACTGCCTTTTGCCTGGTTGAGACTGTTTTCTTCCCGCAAGTTTACAAAAGCGTTGATTCCAAAGCAGAAAAGGAAGCATATGATCTCTCTACCAGCAGGATTCTTGAAGCATACAACAGAAATGGTCTAGCGATATTCCTCGTTGCGAACCTTTTGACAGGTATAATCAATATGACTGTTCCAACGCTGCACGCGACCAGCATCGAAGCCATGGCTATTTTATTCGCGTACGCGTCAGCTTTGACAGGATTAGCGGTTGGTTTGGACGTGTATGATATATCGATAAAATTGTAAACATTCAGATCTACCATCCACAAACGCATGATAATCGAGTTTCCTGAACAGGCATCAACCACGCTCTAGGAGCGTTCTGGAAGCACGCTTACGGACCGCGGCAATCCGTCGCAAGGATTTCGGGGTGACATCAGACTGGATATATACCGGTAGGTACATGGAACCACTTTGGAGTGGCAAACATAAAGTCAACTTTGTGAAGTTGCAAAATTTTGTGATGTACTTCTGGGTTTATCCCGATGGGTGATTATGCGAGCGCTGATCCGGATGGTAGGATTTTCCGTTATTAGCCCGTCTGAGATATGTCTGTCTGAGATATGTCTCTCTAGTCAGGAGTTAACGGCCAAGAAGGAGGAGAAGTCTCAATTGTCCTCGTCGGAATGTCGACTATTCTGTTTTCGACCGGTACCGATAGATATCGATAGCGATTGCAGATTTCTGAAACGTCTGCCCTATACGACGACCAAAAAACCCCTTTCCAACTTCCCTTTTGAAAAATGTTACCGTACCTTTCGGCATCTCGGGCTGGCGTTCATCGAAGGTTCTTATGCGGGTGACCGTCGCTATTTCCCGAAGCGGGTTCTTATTGATGGGCTGTAGTCTGTGGGTGCACGCATAGGGGAAGGGTCTGAACGTATTGGTTTTCAACGAGCCTGTTAGCTTCCCTTTGGTCCCTTTGGGTTGCAACTTGGAATTCTCGATGCGGTGGCCGAGGATGTTGGCGGTTTTTGATAGTGCGGAGCCATCTGCGAGGTGAAAAGGGTCCTTGGTCCCAGGGGTCCGGAAAGTAGCTTAGTCCGTCGAAAATGATTGTCACATGAAAAGATATTTTGAAGCAGAGGCGAGACGATGGAGATATCAGGGTGGTGATTTTGTTTTGTACCACATAAGCAACAGAAGTCGAATCATTTTGAATGTTTGCTTCTCTCCCCTCGTATTAACGATTGGGGGCCAAAAGTCTTCCATCACATCTCGGAGCTGCCGCTCCACATTTTGATTTGATATGATATGATATGAATCCCAAAATAGAAGCGTTCACGGTTCCCCGTTCAAACAAACAATCCTTCCCAGCCATCAACTTTTTCTTGGAAAGGAAGGTGTTGTCAATAACGATACCTAGTTATAGCATTCTTGCGCGAGAACATCAAAGCAGCTGAGGGTCTAGCTTCTCATTGGGCCTTGAGGACTTCGGACTGGAAAGGCCAGTTGGCTCATTTCCCACGTCAATGCAGAAATAATTCACTGACCGCACAGCTTTTTTGCCCAGCAGTTGACTTGGGGAACTTAATTGACAATTCGGATGAAAGGTTATAACGTTCGAGGTTTTTAGGATCAATTGAAAGGATAGGGCTCTTAGGCGTGTCGTTGACGATGACTTCACCAGCGTCGAAGATGCAACAACAGAACGGTGTTTCATGGCAACCCCTGGATGCAGGTTGACCAATGATGTCCGTGGAAGCTCGTCCGCCCAAGATACCCACTATAAGCAAGGCATGGGGGTGGATGGACCTGGTGCCACGTCAATGCTGAAGTAAACATGTTTATGCCTTTGCTCGAATAGTGTTTTTGATGGTTGGACGAAAAGCAACGCGATGAGGGAGACGCGACGTTCGAGGGCGAGATGGGCATGGATGGGATGGAGGAAGCCAGGTGTGGCAAGGTCTCTCTGGTAAGGCTGGGACCGGAGTGGTATAACAATTGGCTTGCGAGAGATGGGATTATGTGGGATTACAATATGGACCTAAATGCCCAAGGCGGGACGCTATTCAGGAAATCTCTTTTGCGGAATGCGTCAATTGACTTCCTGGGAAGAGAGTGGAGGGCGGACTAGACTGGGACTTGGGGGAAAAGGGGGATAGGAATTGAATATGCACCGCTTTCCATATCAAAACTGGCGGGCGGCCCTTCTGCGACCAGTTGGATGAGCAACTTGGAGTTTCTTCTCGCCTGTTCGCCCTTCCACCCTTTGTTGATCCTCCTTGCGGCCCAAGGCACCGTCCGAGTCCGTACCGTCTCACGGCGTCGACGTTGATACTGCGCTGCTCTGCTGCTCTGACCGCCTGCCTGCGCCGAGTAGTACAGACTGACAGCATCTCCGGAGCCAGAAAGGCCAGGCACGACGACGACCACAATAACAGTGCTAGCGTACCACTAGCGTATCACATCTCACCCTCTCTGGGCGCCGCGGTGTGAATAATATCTAATGCCCAACACGTGGACTTGCTGCCAGACCAATTCCTCGAGACCTCGACTCACTCACGGCATTCGCTATCCCTCTTCTGCCGCAGACGAGACGAGACGAGACTAGAACAGAACTATCGACCACATAGCTCCCAGCATACCACCAGATCCCAATTCCTAAGTCCCAAGTCGGCCCATTTCTGGCTGCAATTGTTCTCCATTCAACGGGTGCGTGATCTTCGCCGGCGTACACTTGCGCCGTTGCACCCAACAACCACTCCACTCTGCTGCTGTCCCCCTGAAAAGTGCGCTTGACGGGCTCTAATTTCCTTTTTAGCGACTGATTGGAGCAACACCGACTGCGCTGGCCATCATTTCACTGGCCCAAGCAGAAGCTTGTCTGCAAACTCTCCAAATCCTCCAAACCACTTTTCCTAGGAAACCAGAAACCACCGCAGTCCGCAACCCACACGGTGTAGACGTGCGATCCTCTCTACAACCTCCCACAACCTCGACCCCCTTACCTTTCGCAAAACCTACTCCGTACATCCTACAATCGAAATCCCCTTGCCGCGACGAATTCCTTCCCAAGCGCTATCAGTTCGACACGGGCGGCCAATTCCTTTCCGCCCGGCGACAACCCGACTACCACGGAAGCAGCATACGGCAGAACTAGAGATAGCGCGTATTTTGTTCGAGAACCCATCACCACCACACCGCACCCACCGCGACACCGCGATCTCACGGCCTCAAACGCCCGCACTTGCTTTCGCACCATGCGAGTAGGACCTTCGGATTGGTGATCAGGCGACAATCTCGCCATCCGGAGCAGCATTGGAGTCTGCGAAAAGCACCCGCGACGTCGACAACTTCGCAGAGCAGCGAGCCAGCAGCGGTTCGCAGTCAACATCTGTGCGCATTGTGAGAAGAGATGTCTTCAGCCGCACTGCAAACCGCGCCTCACCAACCAACAACCGTCTCATCGCATTCGCCCGTGGCAGCAACTTCATCGAATAATAGACCATACACCGCGGGCTCTTCGCAGTCTCGGGACCCGTATTATACCCAACAGAGCTCCTCAAACGCGTCTCCAACCTCAACTCGGAGGCCCGCCAATAGAAGGCCCAGCGGCAATGGCGCATCTGCGAACAATTCACAACAAGCAGCACAATATTATTCTCCGTCTGGATCTGGCCCGACCTCGCCTCCAATAGTAAGTCGAGCCTCCAACTCATCGAGCTCGACATCCGCTCCAATTGCTACCGCGGCCGCCCCATCTGGATATCCTACCATGGCTCCTGGAGATAGCCAGCGCGGCGTTCCCCCGGTTGTCTCACCGCGAACTTCTTCAAACCGCAACTCTACATCTGGTGCGGCTTCAGCTGCAGAGCGATCTACACGGCGGGAGAGATACGCAGATACGAATTCTCCTAGAGCGCCTCATGGAGATGGTCAACAAGAGAGATCGGACAGGCAGCGTAGTAATGGTAACACACAAGTTAATGGGGCTGAAGAGAGTCGATCAAGAAGAAGGGCACAGCCATCGGGAGAGGCTCTTCCGCATAGGCCAAGTGGTACAAGAGAACCCCGAGCTTCACAATCCGCAAGTTCAGCACAAAGACCAACTGCCGCGGAACCACAGTCTCCTGGGGCACTATCTCGAGAAGCTAGTGAAGTCCTCAATCGTGTTATTGTCAGTAAACCAGAGGTCGATGCGGATCGAGAGCGTGAACGTATGGCCGAGGCTATACCATCTTCACCACCATCTCAAACAGCAACTAGACCATTAGCAGTTGTTGGGAGTGAGGGCGTCGAAGATGGAGGACGACAGGGTGGCCGCACCAGACACGATCATTCCGCAGGTACTGGGAAGCGGGAGAAGCACAGTAAATTTGGTGAATACTACTTGGGAAATACTCTCGGAGAGGGAGAGTTTGGGAAAGTCAAGATAGGATGGAAACATGAGGGTGGTGTCCAGGTGAGCTTCAATGGAAATATATATTGAGGATGTTACTAATAAACTATCTAGGTTGCTATCAAGCTTATCCGTCGCGATAGTGTGGGCACAAATCCTTCAAGATTAGCAAAGATCTATCGAGAAATTGCTATCCTCCGCGAGATATCACATCCAAATATTGTTCGTCTACACGAGATGGTGGAGACTGAAAAGCAAATTGGTATTATCCTTGAATATGCTTCTGGTGGAGAACTGTTCGAGTATATCTTGAACCACCGGTACTTGAAGGATAATGCTGCTCGCCGACTATTTGCGCAATTAGTGTCAGGAGTTGGATATCTGCACAAGAAAGGCATTGTCCACAGGGATCTCAAGCTTGAGAATTTACTGCTTGACCGCAATCGGAATATCATCATCACTGACTTTGGATTCGCCAATACCTTCAGCCCAGATGATGAATTGGGCGACGAGATTGAATACAACCTTTCGAGCAGAGACTACGTTAAGCGAATGGGGCTTGACAAAACATTAGAAAATGGTACAAGAAGGGGCGACTTGATGCAGACAAGTTGTGGTAGTCCATGTTATGCGGCTCCAGAACTTGTCGTCAGCGATTCGCTATACACAGGCCGCAAGGTTGATGTCTGGAGTTGCGGTGTTATCTTGGTAAGTGCAATTAACCGCAAAAAAAAGGGATTTTGGCTGATATTTACAGTATGCAATGCTTGCCGGATACCTGCCTTTTGATGATGATCCAGCCAATCCAGAGGGTGACAATATCAACCTCCTCTACAAATACATAGTATCTACACCACTCACCTTTCCCGAATATGTCACCCCTCACGCTCGAGACCTCCTTCGCCGAATCTTAGTTCCTGATCCACGTAAGCGCGCAGACCTCTTTGAAGTTGCGAGGCATAGCTGGTTGAGCGAATACTCTCATGTGGTGGGCTTTATTACAAGCAGCACATCGACCACTGCGGATATTGCCAAGACGACAGTTGCATCGGAAGAGCAACAGGAAGCAGTTCCGCTTGCGAGAAGCGCGTCTGTTAGGGAGCCTTCGAAACCTTCAAAACCCACATCTTCTGGTGTTGGAGAATTAGGCAGAAAGCATGGAGGGGTGGATCCGGATGCTGTGGAGGCGCCAACAAAAACTCAGAAGGACAACAAGAGAAGAACTGTGCAGGTCGAATACGTTCCTCCTCGATCTCAAACACAACGTGGAGAGCCTTCCCAACCGCCTTCAGCATCAACCAGAACTCGAGCTCGTGCTGGAAGTAATGGTCCGGTTGAGGTCGCTCAAACGAGTCCGCAGATCAACCGACGACAAGTTTCTACCGAGAAGCCTCTACCAAGAGACCCACCACCGCAAGCTCAAGATAATTATGCAAGCCAGGGGAGACGGCCATCAAGCTCACAACGCCAGCAAGGTATGCCTCCTCCACCCCGCCCCGGACGTGAGCCCCCTAGGTCATACTCGGACACAACTCATATCTCATTAGCCGGCCCACCAGTTTCCATCGCGAGACCGAATACGGGCGGATCTATGACATCAACTGGAAGCAGGGCAGGAGCCAATCCACTTGCCAATCGAGGCTCTTCGTATAGCCAACCTGCAGCTCCTACTGTTGCTGGTACTAATGCCCACGGCCGAATGTCACAGCCACAGCCAACAGGCTCAAAGAACTACAGCATCTCGGGTCAAACAGATCAAAGCGAGGATGAGTATAGTCGGTCCGCTGCCTCAAATCAGATTCCGTCTAAATTTTCAAGGATTGCTGGTGCGGATGAACAGCAGCAAGTGCCCACGGAGAAGGGACACAAGAGATCCAGCACAATCGGAGGGTTCTTTAGTAGGACAAACTCTGTTTTCGGAGGAAGCAAAGGTAGTCGAAAGGAGTCTCAATCGGACCGACCCCAGCCTGAGAAACAAAAGAAGTACCCACCCGTCAGCATGGCCGGTGTTAATATTCCAGGTCAAGATACGCCCAGGCAATCTATGGACTCTCGTCGATCAATATCGTTTGGCTTTGGTAAAAAGCGAAGTGGCAGTATAAATGGATCTCAAAGCACTCTTCAGGAGAAGCCTAGAAGATTTTCTTTGCTCCCAGCTTCATTTTCGCTAAAGGCTATTGGAATTGGAAAGGAGTATGGAACACCTGGTGCTCCTCCCTCGGATTACAGTGAGCGTCCAGACAGCCATGGAAACAACCTTGCACCACCACAGAGCTCCAGAAGTGATGCGACTCGCAACATGGGCGGTGCGACTGCGACACATCCATCCACAGCAGATGGTTCCTATGATCGCCAGCGCGATAGCCCAATGCGTGGAAATTCCACCGCAGGCGCTGCACGATACCCATCCCAAGGTCACGTTTCAGATCCTCGTTCAGGTGCTCCACCACAATTCCTCCCTCCCTTGAACTTTCGTCAAGGTGAATCAGCTTTAACTACCGAATCTGAATCATCACTCAACGACTTTCAAAACCGACGTGGACCAGGAGCAGCCGCAGCGTATCCCCAAATACATAACGAGTACGACAGCGATCGCCGACCAGGCAACAGCAGAGGTAATGGCAATGGACGTGGAGTCTTACAGAAGACAAACCGAAAGTTCACAGAGGCGTACGAACAAGACTTCAATAACAATGGCTATGGCCCGACACATAATGATCATGCTGGAAGCAGCGGAGCGGCAAGAAAAGTAATGGACTTCTTCCGGAGACGAGGAAAAGACCGTGGTGAAGGGAGGTGATCTTTGTTCCAAAATCATCGGCAAAACATTGAAATTCATTAACTTTGTTGGGTTGGATTGAGAAAACAAAACATTTCTCAGCTCATATTTCTTGCAGGCTGGGAATCGGAGGCTTGCTTGTTCATTTGCTTGGGGTGAAAGAAAGAAATTCCCGACTTTGCTCATTTGCTCTAATGGCTACTGCTGCTCAGAATGATACGTCCCCGGGGAGAGAGAAAGAGTATCAGCTTTTTTGTCGGATTTCAATCGGTGCTGGTGTTGGAGTTTATAGGAGTGCAACGTGCGCCTAAGGGTGGACAAAGGGGGGGCGACTAGTTGAAAGCAGCTGGTTGAATGGCGTGAGCGGGGTGGATGGGAATTGTTTTTCGACTCTTTGATTGTTTAAGTTGATGTGTATCTTATTTGTATTGTGTATGTGCAGCTAAAGCGTTGGGCTGTGCTTACCAGTGGTGGTGGTGGTATTGGTGAAGAGGGGAGATAGGGGAGAGGAGAGGAGAGATGATGGCAGGCGTGGGACGTATACCGAAACTTATATTATTTTACTCTTTTTTTCTTGTAATAATTTCGGTCTACGCAACGCTAGCTCATTCATTTTTCCATCCATCACCTGGCTGCCACTATTATCTCTTTTGCATGAGGTTATTTTTTGCATGGAGTTTTCTTTTGTTGATTTTCGAGCGTAATGGATTTGATTGATTTTGCGGAAGAAAGAGGCAAGCAAGCATTGACTCAAGAAAGAGTAGATAGATGATACCTACCGTAGATAGTCTAGATGTGAAGGGAAAGTCTGAGGGTGGTCTGGTCTTTCCTTTGTGGCTCTCAATTACATAGTAATAGACTTATGTTTGAGAGGTCAACTTCAACTAGGGCAGTTTTGCTGTGACTCGTTTACCTAATACTTGCCCCCTTTTTACACCTTTCACGAGGACGAGGTCAAGGTCGTGATTACCCTTTTTCTAAAGTTATCTCCAAGTCCCCCTTTCAGTTTTCAAACGTGGTAAAAGAGGGAAGTGAAGCCGGCCGCAACCCGAGCCGGCTATTCGGCTGGCTGGGGGCATTCAGGGGGGAGGAGCGGGCTCGTGGGCTCAGGGGTAGGTGGGACCGAGAGCTTGGGCCTTGACGTCACGACGGGAGGGGAGGGGTGCTCCTTCCTCCCCGCATTTTGGTACCTCGACCTCGTACAGTACACCTCGTGCTCGTACCTTCCATGATCAGTAAACGCGAGCAACGAGGAATTATTGTTGATTGACGACCTGACAACGAGCAAACAACTTTCTTTTGTGGCCCAGAGATCCAGGAGGAGTAGAGCAGCAGGATTTGATATTGAATAGTTGATATTGAATAGAGGAGATGTCCCCTCAAAAACGAAAACGAGGGGAGGGGAGTCGGACGCCGGCAGGGAAACGTACAAAAACCCTTCTCTCTAACTTGCCGATCGAGATCACACCTAGCAGATCTACGAGGTCTACCAGGTCGAATCCGATTGTTTACAATAATTCCTTGGAATCTCCATCATCGGAATCCGACTCCGCGGAATCTCCCAACGTGGAACCTCTCATCATAGAATCTCCTTCCGACGCCTCCTCCTCTTCAGACTCTCCTGCCGACATAGACCCTGAATCCGATCTCGACCCAGACGCAGAAATAGCCCACCAGCTACACACGGAACTGCAAGACTCGATATCCCACAGTATTCAGGATGGGTGGGGTCCTATGGGCGGGGGGTTACGGCCCATATTGACGCATTTGAATGCTGATACGAGTTGGCTGATAAGTATTCCCAGGCCCAAGAGGGAATTCGATTGGGAGTTGGACGGGGAGGAAGGAGATGGAGAATGGGCGGAAGGAAAGGGGATATGGGAAAATAGGAAGGTGTTTTTCCATGTTTTGGTTGATCCGTGGTTTAGGGGGGGTCAGAGTGATATTGCGAGGTTTTTTAGTGTGCAGTGGTGAGTTTCTTCCTTTTTTGCATACCTTGATGTGGGCTTTTTCTTTTTCGAGTTATGGGGAGGGTTGGAGGTTGGAGGGTTGGGTGGTTTCTGCTTGGTTTGTGAAGATGGAGAGAGGTAGTTGGTGCTGAGATGATAGGTGTTGGATTTTGGGAGAAGGTGGATCTGCTTGCAGCTTATGGACCTTAGTTACGAAGTGCTTGAAGTGTCCTGTGGCGGAGACGCAAGAGACGAGCAACGAAAGCTAACTTCATTTTCCTTCCACAGGCACGCACAAGAAAGCGCCGTCCAAACGGCACGAGACCTCGAAGACCTAATCTTCAACTTGGAATCCAGCGCTCGCCGCAGCTCAGGAGATTACTCTTATCCTACCACCACATCGCCCAACTCCACCTCTTCTGAAACCCCCTCATCTCCAGAACAGAGTAAGAGTAATGTCGACCTCCTCCTCATATCTCACGAGTTCACAGACCATATGCACGAAGCCACGCTGCGAGAACTACCGTCCAGCATCCCGGTTATGGCGACCGATAAAGCGGCTTCTATTATACAGTCGTGGAAGCATTTCGAGAGCGTTGGAAAGATTGGACGGTTCTACGGGGATTGGAGAGAGCGAGGGAGTGAAGTAAAACTACCAGAATGGTTTGGTGTTAGCAGAGTTTCGAAAAGCGGCGTAGATCTATTATACTACCACTCCGCCATCATGCTTGCCTTTAGCCTCCCAGGAACATCTCTTTCCACCTCTTCCTGGCCCTCGAAATCAAAATCTCCTAGCATTGATTACGCGGATTGGGAAAACGATGATTATCTGGAAGATGCGGCAAAAGGATTGAAAGTAGAGGCAGAAGCGATAATCTATACACCCCACGGCATTGATCCTGCAGATCTTGCGCCTCTCACGTCTGCATCACCACCCATAAAGACACTTGCATTGATTCATGGGCTCCATGATATTTCCATTCGAGCCATGACGGGTGGGATTGGTGCACAGTTGAACAAAGGCGCCAAAAACGGGCTTAAGGTTCAGAAGTTGCTTGGGGCAAAGTATTGGGTCCCGACGCATGATGAGGTGAAGACGGGGGGTGGGGTTGTGAATTTGTTCTTGCAGAGGACGGTTTTGAGTGTTGAAGATGTGGCGAGTGGGGAAGAGGGAGAGGGGGAATGGGAATGGGGGGCTGAGAGTAGTCCGACAAGGGTGGGCTTGCGGGGGGTGATGATTTTGGAGGGGGTGAGGTTTGTGGATGTGGGGAATGGGGGGTGTTTGATTTTGGGATAGGGGTTTGTAGGAAGGAGGGGAGGAGGAGGGGAGGAGGAGGGAGGGGGTGTGCATTATGGATAGGATGGAGATGTGATGGGGAGTTTTGTATAGATATTGGCGGGCAAGTGGACAGCTTGGTGCTCGAGTGGCGGGCGGGTTCGGGCCTCGACAAAGTTGAATATAATATCATACTTTGTTGAAAGGTTTTCAGAACTGAAACGTCATTTATGCGAGAAGATAGTTTCTAATCAACTTTGGGTGTGAAAATGGCATATCTTTTTTCCACTACCGAGACTCTCTCATCTTAGGTCTTGATACGCTCACCCTTTTCGATCTTATACAACTTGTCTTTCTCAAATCAAATTCGCTGGAATTTACGAAGGAGTTGCTTATTCTCGGTAGCTTAGCCTGCGATAAGGGCAGTTATAATGTGGGGAGGGGGTTCACGTATAGCGAAGAGGTGGAAGATGAAATATGATGTGATTATGGTATTACTGTACTTACATACATCGAACTATTATGTAATGCAAAGTTGAAATTTACGAAGGAGTTCCTTATTCTCGGTAGCTTACCCTGCGAAAGAGCAGTTGAAGTTTTGGAAAGAACTTCAAGGATACCGGAGAAGAGGCTGATGAAATGTGATGTGATTACGGTATTACTTATATACAGTACACCGAATTATTATGTAATACAAGGTTGAAATTTAAGAAATAAGGGTTCCTTATTCTCGGTAGGTTACCCTGCGAAAGAGCTGCTATACTTTTTTGCAGAAGCGGATTGAGGTATAACATCTCCTTGGAGAGCGGTAAAACGCTCCTTCATTACAGTATCACTTGCATATAATATACCGAACTGTTATATAACGAAAGTATAAATTTGAGAAACGGAGGTAGGTTTCTTATTCGTAGTAGCTTACCCTGCGAAATAGCTGCCGCACTTTTTTGTAGAAGCGGATTGAGGTATAACATCTCCTCGGAGAGCGGGGAAAACACTCCTTCATTAGCGGATGTCAGATGGATCCCTCTGCTAAGGAGAATTTATCTAGAATGCCAAAGTTTATTTAGACTTTTTAGATATCGGAGCCGGCGTCGGAGCGTTTAAAAAAGCTTAAAAATGAAGCTATTCTCGATTAGATGTAAAGGAATCTATTTCTTTACAAAATGTAGATCAAATTTCTTTTAAAATCGATTCTTTCCAAATTCCGAACCTTATAATTGGAAAATAGTCCGCGTAGAAGATTCTTATTATAAGGTTTGGAACCGGAATTTTGATTAAAAAGAGCTTTTATAAAGAACTTAAAATACCCTTATAAATTAAGCTTTATCTAGAATACCACATTCTTTCAGAATTCCTCTTAGCGATTTGATCCATCTAACATCCGCTATTGCAGTATCACTTATACACGCCGAACTATTGTATGAATAGAAACTCGAAATTCCCTCCTTCGTGTTTATTCGCGGTAGCTTACCCTGCGAAAACAATATCTCGTCGAAAAAAGGGGAATTTAAGGATAGCGAAGAGGTGGAAGATGAAATATGATGTAATTACAGTGTCACTTTATCCTCACAAGGGGCTTTTGATTATAGCGACAAGGGATCGGCATCTTTTTCCTAGAATGAATAGGTAAATTCTCAACCCGAGACGACGAACCCTTGATAACGAAGCGTCGTCGACGCTTACTCGTCCCCTTTTTATGATTCTAAATAGTCTGGAATAGGAATATGTATAGCACAGGCTAACTCTTTACTCACTGTGCTTGAAGAAAGGAAGGATTTCGAGGATTGTGGGGATTTGAGGATTGTTGTGGGGGGGGGAGATGGTAAGGTGTGGTAATACCTAGATTGGATGGTTTTATGTAAAGTCGTGAATGGGAAATTTGTTTGGGGAAGAGGTATGATTGCTGAGAATTGGGGGGGGGGRGGGGAAGGGGGTAGGAAATTTTAAAGATGAGGATTTGAATTTGCGGTTGATTAAGAGAAGGGAGGAATAACGATGTTTAATTACAATACCGGTATAACAAATATTCAACTACCTTCGTGTATGACAAATGCAATACATCGACCTGCTATTACTCACTACTCCCTTCTCTATATCTCATATCTCACGACTTGCCAGGAAACAGTAATCCCTACCCCCCTACAATAACCGCGCAATCCATACATTTCCCACCAGCACCTTTCACTCCTACCTTTCCTCCAACTTCTAACCCCCTACCACAACCAACAGTCCCAACTCAACTCCCTTTCCCCTCATCCCTCTCAAACCCCCATTTGCAACGTCTTCCCTCCAAGTGAAATCGTCGAAATAAAACCACACCACACCACGAAACCCTAAATTCTTCACCTAATCTCCATCTTACCCACTCCAACAACACCCAACCCCAACTCCCTCCCATATTGCCCCTATGATCTTCAAACCCCCTATAACAACCCGCAGATCTCGTTCCCACAACTCCGATCCCAGAATCTCCAGCGGTCGGGAAGCTGATTGAAGGCCGCAAGAAGATTCAGATGATATTGGGACAGGATTGGGATGGTGAAGATAGGATTGTGGTGGACGAGAGGGCCAGGGAAGGATATGGAAAAATATGGGAATGAAAGAATAGACTTTTGTTCTTACTGTACTAGCAAATTGCGTGGAATGTGATGCAATAAATCTCAAGATAGCTACAACACACCAAAGCTCTTTCTCTTTACAAAAGAAAGAATACCACCTTGCAATGATTACCACATTAATTGGTCTATAAGCCCACCTCTTTCCCCCCATTTAAAGGCGCTGACACAACAAGGCCTAAAACGAACGAGAATGGGTGGGCTTATAAACCACTTAATGCGATAGTTCATATCATCGCAATGGTTTTACCTCTTCCATCGTGATACGAAAAAGCGTCCGAAAGAACCAAGACCAAGAGAGTGAAATCTCCCACCAATCCTATCTATCTCCTCAAATTTGACTCTAGCACAATGAATCACTTACCATACCATCCTTGAAAATGAAGAATAAAACATGGGGAGGGGGTAGAGATTATCTTGATCCAGACCTTTCCATTACCCGCTTCGTGACCTTTGTTTTCAAAGAGGGACGAGTACGTTGGTGATGGTTGAGTAGGGTCTATCCCTTACAACTCATAGTCAAGCTCTTCGCCTTTATTTGAAATTGTACCGTGACAGATGTGGTCTTGTGAGCCCATTGATATAGTAAGCAGAAAATATTTATCTTAACCTCAAATACGTCCAATGGCTTATTTTCTGACTTGGTTATTAGGGTTAGCAATAATGCAGTCTAGTCGCCACTTGACTTCAACAACTAGCTACTTAGACAGGCAAGTTAGAAAACACCGCATTGATTGGTTTAGAGCGCCACCTCTTCTTGTGTTAAAACCTCATTGTCCCAGACCGTTATAGAGAATTGAGGTTAAAACGGGAGAGTTTCTCCCGCGAACGAGCCTCTCCCGTTTTCGGGATCTCTGTTATCTTAACCCTCATTGTCTTGGGGACGTTGAAAGAATGCAGGATAAAACAGAAGAAGGGGGGTGCTCTAAGCCAATTGACAAGGTAAGTTGAAAGTAAACGAACAAGTGTCAGTGATACCAGTCACCAGTGCAGCCGAACTACTGAGGCTAATTTGCAGAGCAAAAACAACTTACCCAGTAAGCGAATCCCATCGTACAAT
This sequence comes from Hymenotorrendiella dingleyae, assembly GCA_003988905.1. Taxonomy (NCBI): domain Eukaryota; kingdom Fungi; phylum Ascomycota; class Leotiomycetes; order Helotiales; family Helotiaceae; genus Hymenotorrendiella; species Hymenotorrendiella dingleyae. The sequence goes on from QYAP01000142.1 coordinate 58,542, forward strand.
TCCCTTTTTGTAGAAATTTACACAACCGCATCTCCCGCCCCAAGCCGTTCGCTCGGTTAGAACCTACACCGGCACTAGGGGGGCAAGCACGTGATGCAAGCATATGCCAAGCCTGATCAAGTGCGACCAATCCCTCCCTTGGCACGCAAATAAGAAGGTTGATCCGAGCAGGGAGTGAGACGTGATAGAAACAGAGTTGGGAATAAGAGTGATGTCTGCAGGGAAAATGCAATGATCGACGCGGTGTACCAAACCAACGTAACCAACATAGCTTGCTAACCTGGCTTCCTAGCTCCCTGAACTACCTTCTTGTATTTGTATTACCCCACGTTTTCTCGGGTATGTACCCGAGGACAGGTCGGTTTCTGCTTGGGCCAGTGAACGAGGTTATAGACGGCGGGAAAACGCGAGCCAACAAGCTCCATGCTATGATACGGAGTACCAAGAACACCATCCCACTGCCTGCACAACCTACGCGCAGACCCCCATCCTACCAGATCCACATTTCGACATGTACAGTAGAAATGGTAGAATTCCAAATTGAAAACAGAGGATGCTGGTGGATGCTGGGCTGAGACTTTGCATTCGTGGATGTCCGCAGTAAAGGTCAAATAAGCTGCTACTGTATGAGTCCCAGCCTTCGACGAGGCGATGTGTTTTCGTGTTTCTCTGACATGACATCCTGAATCCTTCTGCACTGCGCTCAAACAGCAAATCCGGCTTGTTTTGTCTCCCACTCCTGGACTTGAAACGAAGAGATTTCGTTTCTACTTCTCGCCCGACTAATGTTTCTCCGGGCTTCCCGGTTGTCCAAGGTTCTTGGGCTGCTTTTCTGTGGTGGGTGAGGGGTTCCACGACGGACCAACCTGCTCCCCGGACCTCGGTCTCTGATCGCTGGACTGGTTTGTGGATTGGTGGGTGGATTGGGCTTGACCAGTGGCTGTTGCGATAGGACAGAAACAGAACAATGGTGGAGGGTGGATATGGTAACTCGTTGCCTGAGGAAACCCAGACCCAGAATCCAGATCAATAATCAATCTCTCAGCCCGTCCGGAGCCGTGTTTTCGTGCACATATCGCACCGCTTTGCACCGCCAGTCTGCGCCCCCGGCATGCTGAGGCTGATTTGCGTGTATAGTTGTTGTTGATTCGGTGAAATCCAATTCTTCTCTTTCCCAAGACCATCATCCGTCCATATACCGGTACCTCCACCTGTTCAATTCCATATTCCTCGAACTTGCGCACGATTCGCACATCCTGTTTGTCTCCCTGTCCTTGTATATCCTTATCCCAACCTACGCATCCATCCTTTGGCGGTCTGTTTGAAGTGCGCAGCCCAGCAATCTCCAGCTGATTCATCGTGCCGCAGTCGCCGTCAGCCAATATATCAATCCTGCCCATCCATCTCGCCTGGCCGACCCGGTAGATTCTAAACGTAGAAACCTCCCCCATCTTCATCGAACGCCGTAAACACCTTCAGTTTGGAATTGTCGCCTTGCTTCGTGAGCAGTGATGCGAAGTATATGATCTAGCGGTAACCTGCAAAGGGGGCTGCGTTACTTTGCGCTGTTGTTGTAGCTGCTGCTGCTGATATTCTTGTTGGTGGTACTGCGCATCGAAATCCAAGTATCGATTGCTGAAGCGCGAGAGAGCGGTGTTGTGTTGAGCTGGGCCGGGGCGAGCGAGGCCATCGCGAAGATCACAAAGATAGCCATGTCGAGCTACCATGGACAAACGCAGTCGAAATCGCGGCCCAAGGTCAATCCTATCCTGAAGAAATTGACGCAGAGCGAAAAGAATTCTCTGGATTTGGACCGACCGGCGGCAGAGCAGGATGTGTTTGGGCCGAGTGTTGGGGGATTGTACGATTACTATGGGATGGGGAGTCGTAGCTCCCACGATGTGGTATTCACCAACGGAAGGAGAGGATATCACAATCGCTCCACGAGCGGAACTTCCCAGTTTTCCACGGCTACCACAGGCAGCGGGCATCGCACTGGCTCATTTGTTCATCCATTTCAGCAGAGACCCTATACCCCTCCTCTGGCCTCCTCATATCAAAATTCACTGCGGGAGAGCCAACCATCGGATAGTCCAGCCTTGACTGAAGATGAGGATCCAACACGACCTACTGCCATACGTACCAATTCTACCCCTAGAACCTCATCTTTGACAAGCACCGCACCGGTCGTCACACAGCAGCCTCTACAACCTCTACAACCTCTCCTGCGCATACAGACCAAACACTCTTCCTCCCGACTAGCATTAGCTACATCTACCACGAGCCTCAACCAGACTACCTCTAGCAACAATCCTGATTATACCTCCCCCGTCGACACCATGTCCCCCTCCTCTCTCCGCACATCAATTGATAAAGGCTTTCGCATCCGCAGCCGATCTGAGGTAGACACCCGTGTCCGACAAGAAACCATTCACGAAGCGCGCCGCAAATTCCAAGAGAAAGAACAAGTCAAGGAAGAAAAGGCTGCGCGAGAAGAAGTGCGAGTTATGGAGAAGAGAAACCGCAAGGAAGCACAAGAGCTTGAACGCCGCCACCGTCAATCCAATGCCAGTGAAGGCACCCGATCTAAGCGTTCCAAGTCAGACCTGGCTAGAAACGAAAAGGTTGAAGGTATCTTTGCGCGCGACTACGATAGCGTTCCCGGCCAGCGCCCCCCATATATGGCAGAAACTCTGGAACAACCGCGACGATACCCCGAGAGACAGAGCACCAAGAAGAAGACACATTCCGCCTGGACCAAACTCGTAATGTGGATTCGGACCAGATTCATCCGCATGGGCCGCAGAACACGCTCCTGAAATACCTGCGTAGTTGGTTGCATTGGGAGGCTATCTACATTTTCGATTGAGCGCGCGTTGTACCCTTCCGGCATTTTCTCAGCTACCACAAAAAAGATTGCATCACAGGAGCATGGCATGGCATCACAAGCTGGCGGAGAACTCATCATGCAACACAATCAGCTACCACGAAACGTTTTTCCCATCCCCTCGAAAAAAGACCCCTCAATAACATACCCGCTCGCCTTGGCCTCAATACCTAAGATACCCCGCATTTTACCCACGAACGATACGATGATCATACACCACACATCCACCCGCCCATAAATTGCGGCTCGGCGCGGCGTTTTAGGAGGAAACAGATATACACCTCTTCTGCTTTCAAGTTTTTCTCTCCTTATTGTCATGTCACTTCAGATCGTTCAGAGGCAACCTACCTACCAACTCTCGTTCTGGAAGGAGAGAATGGAGGAATCAACGCCAACAACCAGATTCTGAGCAGACATGCAATTTGCAAGGAGACCATGGGGAATTCAGCAAGCATGCATGGAGTTTTCGGCTAGCGCTTTGACAGATTTTTTCCATTTCATTTTGCGCTTTGGGATTTGGGTCTGGGCGCTTTTGTTTTTTCCCGTTTTCTCGTGGAACCCCTTTTTCTTTGGTTCAGAAAGGGGAGATCTGGGGGCGGGTTTGTCTCCATGGAAAGATATCCAGGATTTGCGGTTCTCTTTCTTGTTTACCACGCTTTTCTTTGCACAACTTGAAAGAGGGGTTAACAGTACCTCTTGGCGATAGCGGCCAAATTTGAGCGGCGAGAAAAAGGAGTGGCGTGGTCGTTTTCGTTGGGTGGTTAGAATCCTGAGCGTACGAGAGCGCTTTTCTTCTTTCGGTTGTTACCCGGCTTGTTCTTTTCCAACCACACACACATATTCTATTCTGTGACAGCTTGGCTGGCGGCACTTTTATGTGCATTAGGGATTGTGAATAGGATGGATGGCATAGGATGGGATGGATATGGAATGCGAACGCAATGGATAGGATGGATGGAAATGGGGTTTTGCGGGGTGGTACGCATCGCTGATACATAGACATCAGAGTGAGCCCTGAAGAAAATGAAAAATGAATGAAAGATATTCTGAATATTTGATGCATGTGACTGTGATGATTAGACTGCAATGACTTGAGCAATACTGCTCTTGGTTACGGCAGAAACAAGTGCATGTGAAGGATAAACTTGCTTGCTTATCTAAAGCATAACGCATAAATATCCACTAGTAACTAGTTTCGCCAAATTAAACGTTTAAGCTTTTGATTTTGAGGCGGGAAAGAAGCTTAAATTCCAGCCCACATTTACATAGCATGCTGGGTTCTAGGCCCTCGGTCTGGACTCTGGACTGATATCAATGTGCATTATGCTGATTTTTTTGGAAGGCTGGGAGGGGATAAGAGGCGTGTGGTGGGAAGGAGGTCTGAGGGGATGAGATGAGTAATATATTGTATGGTGTGATGGATTTATGGTATGTTGGAGGTAGGTGAGATTTGTTCTTGGTTTGGGATTCGGAGGGTTTTATGATTTTTTCCTCGTTTGGTTTGGGATGTTAGGGAAGCAGTTAGTTTAGGCTGTGTAGTACTAATACCATACTAAAGAATCCATCTTTCTAAATCCAAGCATGCAGTGAATGAAAGATCACTTTCAATTTCGACTATGATTATCAACTGGTGAAACGAAGTCGCGAGACTTAGGTTATGAGAGGTTGGAAATGCCGAGGGGTAGGTTGGTGGGTAGGTTGGGTTTTAAGTGTAGCTGATTTCCTCCTAGCTTCCTCATCTTTCCCTTGTCCTTTCTACTTTTACCTTATAACTAAAACCCTTCATCTACTTTCTACCTTCCACCCTCCACAAACAAAGCGCTATTATGCTAGTAGTATAACCCAAATCTCCCCCAAAAAAGAAAAGATACATCCATACCTATATTCACACCCACACCCACGCCATCCCTACCAAACAACTAGCAAACCATCGAATCAAAACCCAGCACTAACCCAACAAATCCCTCTCCAAAAATTCCCATAGGTAAGTATATCACTACCTACCTTAGTGGCCCACGGTCATCCTCGCTAAGCCTATTAACAGGTAATTGAAATCCTATAAACTACCTATCTCGCTTAATAGCCTGTGCACGTGCGCTGGTTAAAATTTTAGTATCAACAACCTATTAGCGACCTATTAATTCCCTATTCGCTTAACTATAATAGACTTTAAACTAAGCCCCACCTTTGTACCTCGCCTTTAAATCTCACTTCAATGCTCAGAACTACTGCAACAAACACCCAACTTACAGGAAAAGAGAGAGAAAAAGAGAGAGAGGGGAAGACACATATGCATTCCTACCTAGAGAAAGAGAGAAATAAGGGGAAAAGAAGTGCGCGCATTCCTACCTGATACGAATAGAGGCATAGAGAGAGAGAGAAAAAAAGAGAAAATAGAGGGGAGGAGACTCGTACACAAGGAGTAGGAGAGAGAGAGAGTATATATATACGCACACATTCCTACCTAAAAGAAGAAAAGAGAGAAAAATAATACGTTCCTACCTAATACAAATAGAAAGAGAAAGAAAGAGAGAGAGGAGAAGGGAAAAAAGAGAGAAAAAAAATGTATATATGTGTACACGCGCGCGCATTCCTACCTGACAGATAGAGAGAGAGAGGGAGCGCGTCTTCCTACCTAGTGCGAATAAAGTAAGAGAAAACGTACGCGTATATGCGCATATTCATCGTAGTATAGTATTATAGTATAGATAAGCCTAGGTGTAGTATTGTAATATAGTAGTATGATGGTATAGTAGTGCATATAGGAGAATTAAAGAGAAAAAAGTAAAAGAAAAATAGAACTTAAAAGAGAAGTAGAATCTTGAAAGTGGATAGAGCAGAGTGAGTAGCGACGAAGTGACTATAGCAGAGTGGGTAACGAAAGACTAAAAGAGCCTCACTTACCTACTAGATCTGATTGGACGCTAAGCGAAACAAGCAGAAAACAGGTAATAAACAGAGAATAAATAGGTTTTACTTCTATACAAGCCATTATTAGGCAGAAAACAGATTAACCAAGAATGACCGTACTCCCGTAAGGTACCTATCTAGAATTCCCTTCAAATTACCCTCCTATCAGAAAGAAAGATATATACTGTACTTTAATAATTCACTCATACGGTCATACCAGAAATCGAAAGTTCCAACTTCCAACAATCTACCCCTAAAGTAAAGATACAATACACTCCCACAATAACAATTCACAATGAATAAACAACATCCAAACCAACATCTTACACTTACCTCTCTCTCTCAACCAACATCCTAACCTCCACCCAACCATCATTCCCCGGCCTCCTTCCTTCGTTCCTTCCTTCCTCCCCTTCCCATAAACCCCCCAATCCCCCAACTCCCCTTTCATTCCCCAGTTCCAAAACCCCAAAGAACAATCACAACCCCCCCTCCATCTGTCTATACACTTTACACTTTACATATCAATCAAACATTTAAGCCCCATTCACGGAGTCTAAACATGTACTCGCGGCTAATATAGTAATCTAATACCTATCATAATATTCTACTAAGAAAGGAAAGACGGTTGCCCGTAGGGGCGGTTTGATGATTTTCCTCAAGTCACCACTGTATACCGTGGTATCATTCATGCACCCTCAATGGAATCGTACCGACCATAAATATTTGAAATTTATGGTACCCTCGTAGAAGCCCGCGTCTCGTGGATATCCATTGCCCAATATTAGTCTTTCAGAACAGTTGGTGGTTTCCGAGAATAGGGGTCTCGCTTATTTACCGTGGCGGAAACGGATAGGTTTACATCCAGTATGGTTCCTCAAGAACTTTGGAAAGTCCAATTATCCAAAAAGAAAAGAAAAAATGGAAGGAAAAAAAGCCTGTTAATTCACTTGTGAAACATGTCTTATTATGTTCAGGTATCTCTAGAAGTGGCTTGCCATAGCAGTTATCCCTCCATCCATCCCCCAACGCCCCCCAAAGCGATGCCCAGCCTACCATCTGATCAAATAATTCTTGCTGCCCTTTCTTGTTTGCTTCCGAGCACCCAAACGCCGTCCACCCCGCCCCGCCCGCCCCCTTACGTAACTCGCTAGCACATTTCCGTCATCAAGACATTTCCATTTCCTCATTCTCGTCAATCTCCGAGCCCATATGTTGCGTCTGGTTGCTACCAATGCTCGCCTTCCTAGTCGCGCCACCAAAGCCGAATCTCGCACCACCTAGACCACCAACATACTCGAGTTCTTCGCCTGTAGAAGGGAAAAGTGTTAATATTTATGTGGGAATCAAGATTGAGGGGATCTTCAATAAACTTACCTCCGACAACACGACCCTCCATATCAATCTCCTGAGAAAGCTCGACAAGTGCATGGCGTGGAAGCTTGAGGAAGCCTTCAGTACGCACGACTCGTCCCCAATGAAGGAGACAAAAGTTGGCGGCACATCTCCGAAGCCATTCCTCATTGGCAACTCCGGCAGAGTGCCAGATGATACACGCATGGTCAACGTCAAGTTCTTTGGAGAGACGGTTGACACAGAGAAGGCGCAAATGGGGAATATTGTACATATCGGACAAGACCAACAGTCCAGCAACATCGTTCAAATCACCAACATCCTTTGAATGAATACTGTCGGTATATAAGTAGTAAAGAAATGCCTTGACCACGGTGTATCGACTAGCGATATGCATCTTTTTCGTGTGGAATTCAGCCATCTGCGCATTGTAGAGTCGAGCGAAGTGTGGCCATCTCGCTTGAAGGATAAGTTTGTGTACGTGGATGGGAGGTGATGTGGATGCATCAGGGGAAAGCCAGGTTTCTTGGTGATCATTTATTCCGGAGTTCAAGAATTCATCGTCATCCCACTCGCCATCTTTCAGAGCGGTGATCTGAAAGTCAGTCCCGCTACCAGTCTCGGGTGGTTGGTTAAACAGTTTTGCAAGATCTTGTCCGAGACCTCTGGATGGTTGCACAACGGTTCGCTCAGCAGACGGTAAGCGAGACATCTCTGTTCGAGGCTCGGATGCTAGACTGTTACCCAATAAACCATATCGTCGGAGATCAATTTCCATAATATCACTGTTTCAAATTAGAATGTCTCAAGCACGCCGAAAACAAATGGACTAACCTGAGGTAAGCTTCGAGGCCACCGGGTCCCAAATCTCCTGCTGTCGGGTCTGTAGGACAGCCAAGCAGCCAAGCCTTTGTTCCTTCTTCGTTCATGGTACAGTAGTGCCACCGATAGCCATGCTTGAATATATCTCTGCCTTCTGCAAGCTTTTGCCATCTCAACGTATCTAATTCCAAGGCTGACAGAGAGCATTCTTGAGGTGTTATGGTGGCAGCAGGCGTAACAAAATCGAGGAGTGTGCCAGAAGTATAGACATGAAAGTGCATGCCGGAACCTTGGGCTGGGATATTGGCGCCTGACATGAATTTCAATGATGAAATCGAACCAGGTGCCACAGGTGGTGAATTTGTGAGTTGAAACGAGGGTGGGTTGACCTGGGCACTGCTTGAATTGGCAGCATATCCTGAACTTCCAACAACAGGGGATGGGGCCATTCCAAAAGAAGGTCGGGAAGCTCCACCCATTCGACCGAGGGCTGTTTGTCTATCGAGGGAGCCAAAAGGTGGTGGTGAGTCGAATGCCGGACTACCTTTCAGATCTAACCACCATATATCTCCAATCTTGTCCATATCTTCACTTAATCCCCCAAACACCCATACTCTATCTCCCCACAAGTATACCGAGTGGTCAAATCGTCCCACAAATCTCCAAGCTCGAGACCAAGTGAATGTCTTTAAATCGAGGTAGCAGATGTCGTCCAGAACATAGTTGTTGTGACCTGTAATTCCACCAACTATGAATAACTTATCGTCATGAAGAACTGCTGCATGTCTTGCACGTCCTTTGGGAATTGGACCGGAGACGCCGGGTTGTGTCCAGTGGGCGGTCTTGAGGTCGAATATTATAAGATCGGCGAGGTAGGTTCGATGTTCGTTCTCACCACCGAATATGAGTAGTTTGTCTCCTTGATATAATGTAGCCGTATGGCCTATCACAAATTAGTTATGCAAGGGCAGAAGGGTCAGGGGAACAAACCCATTCGTACACCTGGAATATCTCCATAGTTATCCACGAGACTCCACTGGTGGCTGACCATGTCAAGGCGGAGTACATGATTGTACACTTCATCGGTGTATTGGTCAAAACCACCAAAAGCATAGATTTGGTTGTTTCCGCAGTATGTGACGGAGGCGTTGACCAGGCAGGCAGGCCTCTGTCCTAGAGTGCGGGTCACTTTAGGCCGGTAGCCATAACCGTCAGAGCTGTGTCTTCCCTTGACTGGAGAGTTGGGCATGAGGAATGTGTTGTTCGACGACGCTGCTGAGCCTGGGGTGAGAACTGCGGTGTTGCTGAGCTGGTTCGAGGAGAGCGCCGAGCTTGCACCTACAGAGCCGGGGCCAAAGATGGATTGGGCAGCGCCCGAGGGGGTGGAAGGCTGCTGGGCCATATTTGCAGCTAAACTGGCATGCTAATACCTGGCAGGAAGAGCTGTGCCCGTCTTATGGCGTGGAATCAATTCGACGTGTTCTCGGTTCGTGGTGTGAGGTGGCAGATGAAGGTGAAGGCATTCACAGATTCACAGGCGGAACAATATCGTGATGATTGCCATTTTTGGCTGGCGCATCGGGCTAGAAGTTGTGGGGCCGGGTGGATCGCTCGAGCCTATCAAAGCATGCCAATATATTCTGCAGGCAGCGTCATCCGTGCGTTCGCGGATCAGGCATCTCAGGCACCATCGCAGTTTCCTTGACAACGGCGCTAATTTCGTCAACATTCGACTATGAAAGGTCGAGATCTCGTTTGCTTTCTTCTCTTCTTTCCTCCTCATGCACACTGCACCTCTACAAACCCGCACTCCTCTACATCTCTCTACATCTCTCTCCTCTTGCTTAATAGCATTGTCATCATCTTTCCAACCTTCGCACACGAATTACTCCAAGTCCACTAGATCTTTTCGGCCGTACCACGTACCGCCCATTGATCGTCTCCGACTAAAGTGTTCTTCAGGAAGGCACTTCGATATATCGAGCACAACAAACGAATTTACTAACCAAACAACTACCAGGAACCATTAGGTTGAGTCTCTTGGAGCTCTTTCGATATACCGAATCTCTTATCATCGATCGATACATTTACTTGTCTTTCGACCGAGATCCATACATACTGCAAAATGGCAACTTCAGTATCAACCCCCATGAAGTCCCACGCTGGGATCTTCTCCACCCGTACCGCTGGCGGACGCATGCCATTGACTCCTTCTCCTCGCACACGTACAGCAGCGATGCAGAACAACAACTCTTCTCCCTTCACACCAGAGAGAAAGACGTTGGACAACGAGAGAGTGGCTACCAAGTCAGTATACGGTGGAAACTTATCATCACACTTCGCAAAGTCGGCTTCAAGAACATCACACCGCGACTCGCCAAAGTTCAACATTGCCAAGAACGTACAGACTCCTCGTCGTGCCTTGGAACTCGGTGTCTCCGACTTTACTCTTACTGGTACTGGTGCCAAAACCCCCAGTAGCAAATCATCACGAAAAGGACCACTTCGCCAGAAGTCCACCAAGACCACCTTGTCCTATGGTGATCGATTCATCCCAAACAGAACTGCAAGCTCAGCTATCGCTACCGTAGGCTCAGGAAAGCTTGACCTCGCTGAGAAGTCACGACCAAAGTCTAGCGAGGGAGCCAACTCCACCGTCCTGGCATCTGCTGCCGACGACGCTCTTGCAGCTCTTGGCTCACTCTCATTGAACGATGATGATGAGCCATCCACATATTCTCGCCCATCCCCAAACACTGTGGCCTACCAAGATTCATTGGCTTCAGCCTGTGGTGTTTCCCTCAACCAAAGAATCCTTGCCTTCAAGCCTGCTGCTCCAGAGTCATCCAAGCCTGTAGACCTCCGCTCGCAATACAACCGCCCTCTTAAGAACGCCAACGCTACATCTGCTCAATTCAGACGTCGTGTTGCAACCGCCCCAGAGCGTGTCCTTGATGCACCTGGACTCGTCGATGACTATTACCTCAACCTCCTCGATTGGTCTTCCGGCAACCAAGTTGCTATTGGTCTGGAACGCAACGTCTATGTCTGGTCTGCTGAATCAGGCACCGTCAGCTCTCTTTTGGAAACCAGCCCAGATACCTATGTCAGCAGTGTCAAATGGTCTGGTGACGGAGCCTATGTCAGTGTTGGTCTCGGAACGGGAGAGGTTCAAATCTGGGACGTCGAGGAAGGTACCAAACTCCGAAGCATGCACGGTCACGACACCCGAGTTGGTGTTATGGGATGGAACAAACACACTCTGTCAACTGGCGCTCGATCCGGTCTTGTTTTCAACCACGACGTACGTATCGCTCAACACAAGACTGCCGAACTCGTTTCCCACACCTCGGAGGTCTGTGGTCTCGAATGGCGCGCCGATGGTGCTCAATTAGCCACCGGTGGCAATGACAACCTTGTCTCCATTTGGGATGCTCGCTCTTTGGCTGTCCCTAAATTCACCAAGACCAACCACAAGGCTGCTGTCAAGGCCCTTAGCTGGTGCCCTTGGGCTCCTAACGTTCTCGCAACTGGTGGTGGATCATACGACCGTCACATCCACTTCTGGAACACCACCACCGGTGCTCGTGTCAACAGCATTGATACCGGATCTCAAGTCACCAGTCTTAGGTGGAGCCCTCACTACCGCGAGATTGTCAGCACCAGCGGTTTCCCAGATAACTCCATCAGCATCTGGAGCTACCCAACATTGGTTCGCAACGTTGAGATTCCTGCTCATGAGACCAGAGTCCTCCACAGCTGTCTTAGCCCCGATGGACAGATGCTTGCTACTGCTGGTAAGTTTTCCCACTATGAATGCATCATGTATTTTTACTAACATATCTCTAGCCGCCGATGAAAGCTTGAAGTTCTGGAAGGTCTTTGAAAAGAAGGCCGGTCCATCTTCATCTTCAGGAGTAGCAGGTAACTCTGGAAAGGCTGATATGGTTAAGCAAATGACTATCCGCTAAGTAGTGGGGTATCATCTAAGCTCTGAAGCGTCTGGGTTTCACAGCAAAGGATAAGTATCAAGCACGATTCCATACTTGCTTTTAGCGGTCTGCATTGGTAGCGAGGAGTCGGGGATTCGGATGTTCTCTCAAAGCCCATGGCCGAAAGTGCTTCACCTGGTGCGAGTAATGAATGCTTAATGATGCATGATTGGATTCGGAGTCTGTTGGGTCGAGTTACTGCAGTCTTGATGGGCATTCTTTTACCTTTACACATGCGTGTTTGAGGACTGTAACACTATCACATTATAAAGAAAAGGCGTTAAGGGAATTATTTGTGAGATTCTTTTTGACCATATGTTATTCTCGCGTTCCGATTGGTTTGTCCCTTTTTGACAATCTTATTTTATCACGAGCGTCTGGCCCTGGCTGGTTCCTGGCGGGAGATCAACCGGAGCACCTCGCCGTAACTCAGATTGCCTTTTGCTTCTTATAATGTTACTTTATTTCCAGGTTTCTTCTTCGAGCGTAAGGGCTGAACAACGCACGTAATTCTTACTTTCTCGGTGCTCGTAGTGGGTGGCTACTACCAAGAAAATGTAAACGTGCCAACTTTTTCAAACTCAATACTGCGTTGCTTTGTTGTGCTGATCGCAAGAATGACTGACAAATTCCGAACTTTCTTTCCTTCCTACCGCAATTTCATTTTCAAACTGGTACGCTTACTTGTACCTCTGCAGCAAATCGAGAAGGACTAGGCATGGGGTGATGGATACTTTTGTTAGTGTACCCTCCGACTGCAAGGTCACTTCCATCTTCCCTTCCATCGGTCCATCTGCCCATCTACCCGGATTTTATTAAACCATATCCCCAAGACAAAAAACACTTTCCCCTCAATTTCCCCGCACAATTGACTCTTGGTGTGTGGAGGCGAGAGGGCTGGGAGACAAGCAGATCCTTACCAATGCGTTCTTGGTACTCGTTTGTTGGTTCGGGCCAAGACTTGATAGCCTGGGGTTCCTTTCTAGATTTTGGGTTTTTTTTTTGAGAGCTTCCTGGTCGGTGTTTTGATGTTGGTAGAGGGAGTGATTGGGATGCTGCCTGTGAATTGCGTTCGCACTCGCGGGGAAAAAAATCGTGATTTGGTTTTGAGTTGTGGATCTCTGGTGGATGGTAAACGTTGACGGTGAGATATAGTTTTCGTCTTGTTCCCCATGGGGTATAAACTTGGCATATTCGATCTCGGGCCATGGGGGAAATCATGGGGGGATTCGAATTATCATACAGTACCTTCTTGAATTGTTTCTTACTCGCAAGCAAGACTACAATTCTCCTTTGGCAACTATCTTAAAGACTCGATAGAGTGCAATAACATTTATGAAAAGTCTGCTATCGAGGCGGGGAGATGGAGGAATAGGCACATGATATCGTCTGCTCATGATCTACGAAATGCCAATGCCAATTCCGGTCTCGTGAGATTCCTTGGAGTCTTGCCATTTTTTGCGCAGTTTGTGTACGAGTACGTTCATTGGCGCAACAGTGGACATTGCGGATCTTGCGGGCATTCCCTTTTGTTTTGGTATGAGCAATCCCAGGATTGATAAACAAATGTTTGTTTCGTTCCAGGTTTCCGGTTATACATATAAGCCGCGCTGTCCCCCTACACCGACTTCACGGCCATACCTAATAGACTTTTCCCAATATCTCGGGGATCTGTGCCTTCCAGCTCCTCGGTTCTCGTCCGCAAATCCAGAGACTCTATTTTTGTTCTGGCTCATTCTTTTATATAGTTAGCACGGCTCGCCATCGCATGTTTTCGTTTTTTCCACAGAGGAAAGTCGCTGAGATGGAGACTCCAAGTGCCGTCCATGGCTCCACGGAATCTCAGGACAGTAAAGCGGTGGAAGCTGGCTTGGATATCGTCCCTCATGATCCGGTTCATAACGAGAAATTATCTTCGATCTCTGATGATAATTTTGTTGCCCCGACGCAGCCTGTCTTCGATGCCGCACGCACGAAAACGCTGCTTCGAAAGCTGGATTGGCATTTAGTTCCTTTTCTGTCTCTGCTTTATTTGTAAGTTTTCCCCTACCTTCCGTCCATCTCCCCTTCAAGTGAGAAGCGAATTCTAGTGTGGTTTGCTGACACACGATTTTGGAATGAAATAGGCTCTCGTTTCTGGACCGCACGAACATCGGAAATGCAAAATTGTACAATCTGGAGAAGGATCTGGGTATGTCGGGATTACAGTATAACAACGCACTGTCGATTTTCTTTCCCTTTTATGTGGCGGCCGAGGTGCCGTCCAATATGATGATGAAGAAGACGAGTCCGAGTTTTTGGTTGACGTTCATTATGTTGTAAGTATAACATCCATCTTTTACTGTGGTGAAGTCGTCGAGGGCGTGCAGGATTAGTATGGGGATTTGAGTTGGATTGAGCTGATGATGTGATGTAGGGCTTGGGCGATTTGTACCATCGGCATGGGCTTCGTGACGAATTACGAGGGACTCATGGGCGTAAGAGCGATCCTGGGACTTGCGGAGGGTGGTCTGTTTCCTGGAGTCACATTCTATATCACAATGTGGTGCGTAAATTTCAAGCCCAACCATCATCATCTCCCTCTTTTCTTCCCTCCCCAAAGCTTTCCCTTCTCACATATGCGATAGGTATCGCCGACACGAATGCGGTCTCCGAATGGCAATCTTCTTCTCCGCCGCCACAGCAGCCGGTGCCTTTGGCGGTCTTCTGGCCTACGGAATTGGTAAGATGGATGGAGTACGTGGCCGTGGGGGCTGGTCTTGGATTTTCATTCTGGAGGGGATAGCTACTTTTATCGTGGCGTGTATTGCGTACTGGGCCATTAATGACTACCCTCGAACGTAAGCTTGCATCTCCCTCCCCATTCGCCACCCTCCCTCCTAACTCTGATTCTCAGCGCGGTATTCCTCAGCGAGGAAGAACGCACCGAAGTCGAACGCCGGCTAAAACAAGACCGTTCCTCCCTCGCCGACGAGTTCAACATGAAGTTCATGTACGATGCGTTCAAGGACTGGAAGATCTGGGTGCACATGTTTATTACGATTGGCGTGTACATGCCCTTGTACTCGATCAGTTTGTTTCTGCCGACTATCGTGAAGAATATGGGGTATTCGAATGAGAAGAGTCAACTCATGACAGTTCCTCCTTATGCCGGTAGATCCCTCCCCTATCTCTTCCCCTTTTCCGCTTTCTCGGCTAGCACTTTACCACCCACACACTAACTCGCTACTCCACCTCCTTAGTCGCCTGCGTATTCACCATCACAGTCGGCTACCTCGCCGACAAAATGAAGCAACGCGGCGTCTTCATGATCGCTTGTCAACTGATGGGTATCGTCGGCTTCGCCATGCTCGCGGGCTCCTCAAAACACGGCGTGCAATATGCTGGTGCTTTCTTCGCTACTTCAGGTGTATACCCATTAGTCCCTATGGGCGTGGCCTGGAACGGGAATAACATCGGGGGTAGTCTAAAGAGAGGCGTGGGCATCGCCATGCACGTGGGCTTTGGCAATCTAGGGGGTGCGATAAGCGCGTATTGTTTTTTGCCAAAGTATAGTCCTCGGTAAGTGTCTCCTCCCTATTCCACTGGCGAAAAGATCTAGAAAGAAAATTCGGCTGACAATTCACCCCCCTTGTAGATTTATACCCGGTCACTCAACCCTCTGCGGTACCCTCGCCATGTCTGCTATCCTCTCCACAATCATGACCCTCTACCTGCGACGCGAGAACGCGCGGAGAGATCAGTGGGCTAGTGATAACAATATGTTGCCTGAGAATTACACGGAGGAGCAGAAGGAGGCCGAGAGGGAGAAGGGGGATAATGCTACTTTTTATAGGTATACTGTGTAAATAAAGTATGGTGGGAGAGGAAGGGGGATGCTTTGAGGGGAAAGAGGGTATGAGAGTTGAGGTGAGAAGAGGCAGAGAGTGGCGTTAGCAATGTGGAAATATAATACAGTACTACCATTTAATTCCCATGTACTTTGTTTTGGTAATGAATTATCACTTGAAAGCAAAGCTCGAATTGCTGCTAAGTCTAAGCAATGTTAAAGAGAAGAACATAACACCTCTTCACCAATTTTCAAGCACAGGGGGAGATAAAATCCTTGATGGTATTTGAAAACAAATACTAGAAGAAACCCCAAAGCCAATCAGAAATCATAATCTCTTCATCATACCTATATCGAGTCACAAGATTATTCGTCTACTTATTCTAGCCAGTATACCCTATTCCACACTTTCATAAAAAACGCACAATCAGATCTCCTTTTCTTTCCCTTCAGAATCCCTTCCCAATATCCAATACCACCTCCCCTCCTTCCACCTCCCCTCCTTTCAACCTCCCTCCTTTCACATACCCCCAACTCCCCCCCTCCATCCCATCGAATGCCCAAAAAGAAAAGAACACCAAACAACCATCTCCCAAAAATAAAGTTAAGCCACGAATCCCACAACACTATTCAACTTGTACTGCATCGACGATCCCGCTTCGTGGTTTGAGACATAAGCTAGCGGGTGTGGAACGTTGGACGTGGATGGGGTAGAAAAGGGATGGGGTAGAAAGGAGAGGCATACTTGTAAAGAAGGAGAAAGAGAATGCCCTATATCGCGTGCAGCTTTAAGATACAGTACTATACCAAACATCCAAACCACCTACCTAGAACCACTAAAGTTGTCACTCTATATAATCTCTCTATCCAACCCCCTCAACTCACCCCCCTCCCCAACGAACTCGCGCTCAAACACCTTCACAAAAATAAAGATTCATCCATTTCATCCCCAAGTATACACCAGTTTAATTGATCCCTAACCTCAAGACTTCAAGTCTCGGAAAAAGATCTACTATAAATATCCGTGGTGATCAGAAAGATAACAATATACCTACCAGCTGCCAAACATAATTCACTCACTCACTCCCCGACAAAAAAGACTCAAACTCAAACTCCAAAACCAAAATTAAACTTGCCACTCACTTACTTATTAACCGACGAACGTGAAAAAAGGAAACACCAATCATCCCATTTCTTGAATACAAGACCCCCCCTTTTCCCCTTTTCCCCCATTCTAATCTTATTTCTCTATAAGGGTCTAGCATAATAGAGATCAAAGGTGAAAGCGGCCCTGAAAATGGAAGAGCGACCTCAAAATTGACCTTGAACCGAGTGAGAATTAAGGGGGGACTTGTATTCCAATTGATATGGTATATTATTAAGGAAAAACGTAAATAGGAAGTGTTGTTTCACCCATCACTTACCATCCTACACTTACCATCCCTACCCAATCCAATCCACTACAACTCAACTTGCACTGTGCAATACCTCAAATGACTCCTTACCAACCCATCAAATCGCCTATTCCTGCGTAAATCTCACGCGAACCAGACTCGAGGATAAACTTACCGATAAGTAACTTACTTACCTTCCCACCACTTAACCACCTCCCCCTCACCCTCCCGCAAAATATGCCCCTCTCAAACCAACACCTGCCTACCCACCCAACCTGGGACAAAAGAAAGCCCCGAAAACTAGGTGGTGAGTCCCCAGATATCCTTCTATCCCCAGCCCAACACAAGGACCATGATCACCCCCCCGCGTATTCCTTCCCCAACCCATCCAAAAATACCTACCTCGTACCTCTGTAACAACCTACCATCTACCATCCACCATCCAACACTCACATAATCCACAAAAATCAGCGCAACCGCAACCCCAAGAAAAGCCCGAACACTTACCACCCACCACCTTCTGTCCCACAACAGAAAGTCCCCCTCATCGCCGACTGACCTCCCCATTCAACCCCATATCCCAATCCCACATCCCCATCCCATATCCCCCAGCCTAAGAAGAAATACACCTCAAAGCCAAACCTGCTCCCCGGCGTCCAGATAAAACGCGCTTCCTACGAGTCCCCACCGGCTCACATCACACAACGCCCAATACACCAATACCCATCCATCCATCGTATCACCCTCGTCAAGCCAAGAAAACGCCTCCAGATGTATACATTGTACGCAGCCCTCTCCCTCTTACTAGCACGTTTCCTTGCGGGATCCCCTATGCGATGACTTGCTTCCCAGAACGTGTTGACAAGGAATCCTCTCCAGCCGAATCCCACCTGCTCTCCACTACCGGCTGATCTTCAGATCCGGTTGGTCTGCACTCCCGCAGGCGGTCGTGAGGTCATGTATGGCTTTCGAGCAAGAATCTGCCGCCAAAAGACGCATGCAGAATCGCGCATGATGTGAAGCTTGCGAGCACTGCACTCTCGCGCATCATCTCATCGTGTGTTCATGTCTGAAAGGCGCAAGGGCAGGGGCCAGGTGGCAAGTGGTCTACAGCCACATTGCAGTTGTTCAAATGGTTCCTTTCATCGACTTGCATGCTCGTAAACAGCCTCTGGTGTGTGTGGGTGGGTGAGATGGGATTTGCCGAATAAAATCTTCAGCAACCATAGGCAGACGCTGTACCGTACCCCCCCTCTTTCCCGAATCCTTCAACGAAAGAAAGCCATTTTCCCGCGATGACTTGCGTAAAGAACCCGTGGATATGGTTCTGCCGTCTGCGTTCGAATCGCACCGCCCCAAGACGGAGACGACTTTTCCCCCCTATCACATCATATTCCGCGCCACGTCAAGAAGGATGAGATGGCCGAGATGGGGGGTAGACGAACGAGCTGATGCCAACACTATATTCGGATATTGAGAAATCCGCTTGCTCCTCTTCCTCCAATACACACTTAGGAAGGTGGCCCGGCATCATGGATGGTACAAGTCAATCAGATGACCGTTGTTGGACGGCAGTCCGTGTTCGAGTTCGAGTTTTGGTGGGGACCATGGGTTGTGCTAGCGTGTTTCCCAAACCACTCGCTTCCCTGCCTTTCTAGTGCACCCGGATTGCTGGGACTCCAGTGGATCCGAGAACGGGGGTGTCTGTAACAAAAACTTAAACTTAGCCGTGATGCTTGCCGTGAACACCACCTTGGATCTGCGTGAGCCACAGGGAATAAGCGAACAGCCCAGTAAGCACAAGCCGAAGAAAGTCGTATGCAAGCGAACAAAAGATTTGATCCAGAATTTACGCCAGGGTGGGATGGTGGGAAAAGGGGACCGAGGGATTCTGGGTGTGAGTGGGGGGTCACAGTGAGATTGAGGGGTAAGGAATTGCGCGAGCCATATCGTATGCACGACCAGACCAGCGATGCGATACTTGGGCCTTATTGAAACCGCAAGAGAGCAAAGTTGGCTCGCCGAGATTCGCAGACTCGAAGATATCAGCGCAAGACATACCGATATTTAATATTTAGGACAGTTCTTTGGGAGAGTGTTTGTTTGTACGTTCATCTAGTCGTGGAAACGAAAACCCCCCCGATGGAAGCCTGCATAAATTCTGAATGAGTGGTACTGAGATTTGTCTAGGGCGTGCGGATATGAATTCCTTCCAGAAGGGTCGAGTAAGACTTTGTGCTCGTATGCATCCAGCCGATTTCTCTTATGTTCCATGCCGCTGGGTAGCCTACACACGTACGTACGTAGAGGAGTGAGCAGTTGACGTGCTTTTCAAGATCGTGGTGCTTCCTAATAAGTTGTGTGTACCTATGAGAAGACCGATATATTCTCAACTCCCCATAATAAGGATTCCTCAATGCCGTGTCTGCAGCTTCCTTGAAACGCAAGCTGACCGCCAACAACATCATCGTATCTGAGCCAATCTGGAAGTCTCTATCGATATTCGCAGATAGGACCTGGACACGCGTGAGTATCGAAACCGATATTTCTACCCTCTTCCAATCTCCGCGCTGAACAGTATTGGCAATGGAAATCAGTCAGTTGCAGTATGTAGTCCGAAAGTTGTCGTCTTTTGCGATTGGGGCGGAACGTTGCCGAAGGAGATTATCTGTTGGT
This sequence comes from Hymenotorrendiella dingleyae, assembly GCA_003988905.1. Taxonomy (NCBI): domain Eukaryota; kingdom Fungi; phylum Ascomycota; class Leotiomycetes; order Helotiales; family Helotiaceae; genus Hymenotorrendiella; species Hymenotorrendiella dingleyae. The sequence goes on from QYAP01000142.1 coordinate 78,405, forward strand.
AGACTCTTAGTAGAAGTATTGGCCGACCGCCCTAAAATTGATCGAGGGAAAGTTAAAATTATCGATGGGACCGAAAATCAGCCTTACAAATGCTGGCCGATAGTCTGGTTGTGAAGCAATTTTATTTCTGGCCAACAAATGCATGTCGACGACTCCGTATACGTCGTATGTGCGTGTGGCTTGAGTGACGAAGGATGTGGCCGAAGCGAGGAGGGTGCATAAGCCCAACGCCCACTATTGACCAAGATGACGGGTCCGCCTGGTGTTCAGCTGCGAAACACCAACATCCATTGAACCACTCTCGCGGGCCCCAAGGAACACACAAAAAGAGCGACACGGAGAAGTACCAAACTTGGCCAGTCAGCGAGCCACGGTCTTTATGTCAATGTTGCCGTGCCATGGACATGCTTTGTGGAAGCAGCGAATGAGTGTTGCGCTTCTCTCTGTGCTTGGAAAATTCGGGTATTAATACCTCAATGTTGGTATTCTATACCTCGTACATCCAAGTACACCCGCGCCAATGCCGTCCTGAACAGGCTGGCTCATTGTACACAAAACATGGCCCCGTGGCCCGCTACCTTCGGGATATGTGACAGAATTAACGGACGATGATATACTTAAACGGAGGACCAGCGGAGGTCGGATAAAGGGGGTTGTTCGCTTCCAGCCTCCTGCCTTTCTGATAGAGAAAGCATTGTGATGCAGCTGATGGGCGTAATTATCCTCAATACCACCAACAGGTCCCGGGCCGAGATACACCATGTGCTTTGTGATACCTAATTGGGCGTCCTTGAGAGTGTAGGGTTGTGCCGTCAGTCATTTCTTCCACCGCTTTCGTTGCTTCAGACGTTGTTGGTCGAGCCAAGTTGCGATGTTATAGACCAAAAAAGCCTCCTTCATCACGCATATTTCTATGTATGGGTGAAATTCTTGGGATCGATCCTCATTCGTGAACTCGCTATGGTGAACCTGGTTGCCAAAATATGAGGTGTTGCAGGTGAAGTCTCAAGAAAGAGCCGGTGAATAATATGATTGCCCATGCTACGTTCAGCTTCTTTCGCCTTTGCCGTTGCCTTTGCCTCTTCAGACCCCGTAGAGCCGCAAAGTGCGTAATGCAACAAGGAGACTTGATAACTATCAAAATATCAAAAGTCCACGCTCATTCTGAGGCAAGATTAGCCACCACGCGCATTATCGAACCTTCCGCCCACAGCGCTTCAACTTTCCAAGGCGTGGATTGGTTTGTAAGGTTGCACGTAACACCAAACCATGGATTTTGTTGTAAGCGACTCGCCGTCCTCCCCTCTGCGCCCCCCATTCCAGGAAACCCGCATGCTTGGGCTCGCTGTGACACAAAGGCTCCGAAGTCAGCATCCAACAAAAGCGTAGTTGGCCCACACGGAAGCGTGTTCGTTGTTGTGTTCGTTACCGTGGTTCCGGGACGAAAAAGTAATGGAAAGTCGCCGTCCTATTTGAGCCGCCTCGAAGGCCCTTGGGGATGACACTTGGACCAATTAAGCCACTACTGACTGAGACCTGTCCAACGTCGAGGACCAGTGCCTGAGCGTCGCTTCGAGATTATGTTATGTTCGGCTAGGGCGATGCGGGAGGGGAGGGTCTTTGGGGGAAAAGCAACAGTCGGTGGCGTTGCGGTGTATTCTGATTGACCCAAAGGGAAGGCGTTCATTGATCTCCATGCTGCCGCTTACCAACATATGATGAAGATTCCAGCGCACGCATACCGCCGGAAGGGTTGCTGGTACAATCCCGTACGGCAAACTGCGTATAGAACGCCGAGGCTTTGGGATGGGCTGATGAGATCGAGATTCGACCTCCGACGCCAGGAGGCCGGGAAGGTTGAGAGAGACAGGAGTTGAGGATAAAAAGTCGAGGGTTTGCTGCTGTCGGCCTGCATCAACATCTCAACATCTCACCGTCTCTTGTCTCCTCAACGTGTCCGCCCCTTTCTCCTCTCCTCCCTTCATTGCTCCGCCTTGCCGCCGTGCGTGCTGAAACTCGTCCTTGGCTGTCGTCCAAATACCTCGTCGCTCAAACTCCTTGTGGGCCTGGTTGGCGCTCAAACAACCCCTCTGGTTCTCTCCATCACAACCCACCATTGCGGTGGAGTTCCGCTCTTCCTTGACCTCTCACTGCTCCGTGGGGGGGAAGAATACCGGTAGCAGGGCGCGCCAGGAACCCGGCCAGCTGTGTGCGAGCGAGAGCGTGAAAAAGCGCGTGGGCTCGTGTTTAAGTCTTGAATTTGGAGAGAGAAATCGAAGAAAGAGAGAGACTTGCAATTGAAGAGAAAAGTTGAAGAGGAAAGAAGAGGGGAGGAGAAAAAAGAGGCAAAGGCCGATTTCGAGGCACGCGTTGTGTTGTTGAGTCCCCCCATCTTCACCGACATACTGTACGAGTATTCGACTGTCCATTGTTTCGTCCGACTCCTGCTACTGGACCCTTCTTGAAAATCCGACGAGTATCGGAAGATCGCGCCGGCGACATTGTCTCAATTGGGATTGATGGGGATTGATTGGGACGGACTCAGTCAAAGGTCGACGAGGTGCACCAGTGCACCAGTGCACCAGTCCCTTGAGAATCCGGGGAGGAGGGAGACGTCAGGTTGCGCTTGCCCTGTGCGTCCCATCACTGCTCTATCCTCGAGCCACCCGGACATTTTACATATTCTTGGAGCTACATCCCTACCACGGAGAGTCCATCCTTGGGAGAGAAAGGCGTCACCCACCAAGAACCACTCCTCAAACCGCGGTGGAGGCCCACTGTTCAGGCACCAAGGCGTTCTTGTTCTTGCCGCAGCCCACCCGCAACCCGCGGCGACCAGGAATCATCCCGAGCAGGGCTGCCCAGCCGAGAAAGTTTTACGAGACGGCCAGACTGCCAGGTACAATACACAGAGACCTCCTCAACCTCCTCACTCCTCTACAACCTTCTCAACACCACCACCCTAAGACTGCTCTACTCGTCTCTCTCTCTTTCTCACTTCCTCCTTTTCCCTCTCTTTTTGGCTCTCAAAGCGCACTTTTTAGAGCATCTTCAACCGGAGGACGATATACTATCCGTCATCCTCTCCATTCATTGCCAAAAGACGCGATTTCGAGGGCACTTATAGTGTGTTTTCCCACCATACTGGCCCCCAATTCCTTCCCCTGTTCCCGCGCCAGATCCTAGACTCAAAAGACAGCACAAACCCGCGCGCGAATCTCTAATTCCTCGGCCATTGATTGTCGTGCGCGACACCATTCGGAAGAGCTTCATATCCTCAGAATCCACGCCCCGACACGGCGCATCTCGCGTGCCCAAGCAGCAAGGCTCATAGGTTCCAGCAAAGCTCACGTTGCAGAACGGAAACGAGCATCACCCCGCTCAGCCCAGTACCGACAGCCAATTCTTCAGCGACGAGCGTCTGCTGTGTGCCCTCGATCGGCGGCCGCACTACCAGCACACCAGAAGATACGCCAATTGCACGCGTCCTCGCCTTCTTTCTCCCCCGCCAGCCAGCCTGCCCTCGCCTCCTCCGTCACCCAACATCACCCGTGGCACCTGTTCCCATTCCCTGGAAGAGTTGGGTTGCAGCGAACGTTTGCCTCAATCTTCGCCATTATTCGTCGGCCACCCTGCATCTGCTGCACCTCCCCAACGGCGCTAGAACGACAGGACGCTCCACGCTCCTCAGTTTCTGGACACCAGGCCCCATTGACCATTGCTGCACCACCTCTTCTGCTTTCTCGCCTACTAAAAGTCTTCTTTCTTTTTAAAAAGAAGACCAAGTCTCCCCTTGGAGCCAACCACAGGCCTTTCGCCCTTGGTCTCAAAATTCAGCTCGTCTGTCACTGGTAACTCGCCGTTTAGCAGCCAAATCCTCAGGCGAAAACAGTTACTCTCAGTAGCGTCTCCACAGGCAGAATAGCTTGACTAGCTGGCCACCAAATTTGCTGCAGACCTCCTCTTTTATAGTTCCACCTCGTCTGACACATCCACCTCATTACCCACACCACGAAGAAATCTTGCCCCTCAAACCCCCTTCAGACGGAGTTTTGGTTACTGTCCAGTGTCTCCTACCGCCCACGTACGACGCTGCTCCCTTTACGCTCGACAGCTCGCTCAGCGATATCGATTCCTGGAGCAAAACTTGGCCCGTTCAAATCACGTTGCGATCTTTTGGCATTACCAAATTCCCCTACGAGCACGCAGCTGATATCCACAAGTATATAACACGCACCTCAAGAAGCAGCATTGTCTCATCAAACTCACTTCACTCTTGTTCACATACACACTATCAGTTTCGGTGGCGCCGTTAGTATACGATTCGGACCAACCCCGGAGACATCACCTTGCCGCATCAGCTCCTGGTTAGGCCAAGCTCCCCGCCATTCATCACACACTTCGACCGTTACGCTACTGTACTTAGACTCAACCGTTTCTGCAGCAGACCCCGCTCCTCTGCCGCACATCGATCCCATACTTGATCTGTATGCACCAACGTACCCTTGACCCAACACCAACACTACCACCACTTTTGACATCCTTCAAATTCCTTAGAGCCAGCTCAGCTTTCTATTTTCCCTTTTTTTCATTTCACCATTTCCCAACAACCTTGAGCAGTAGCTCTCGCTTGCCACATGAGCTTTTCAAGGCCTGCTCAAAGGAGCTTTCGCGACCACCCAACTCCTGTTGCGATTAATTCAACAGATATTCCTATGGCTATGAGCGGGTATGTACTTTCTTCTCTTCAATAAGTAGGACTCTTCGATGTTTTGATAGATTGCGTCTTGCGAGCGAGGCCCCAATTTATTGCATAATAGTGGATGTAGTACTCGCTATCTGGAGAAATTGTACCCACATATCATCACTGCTGATTTTTTGGACTCATTATAGAATGTCTTCGCAGGCTTCATCGCCCGCCTCGCCTACCAAGCCAATAAAACCGAAACTAGGTAACTACCTAGAAAATGGACGAGAGTACCACGGATTTCATGCTGGAAAATACCCGTTTCCTTGTGATGATGTAGGTGATTCGCCAACCCGGGCTGGGATACACCACAAAGATTCATTGATTGACCATTCAATAGCTAGAAATGGATCGTATGGATTTATACCACATGTTTTTTTCCGTCGCAAGGGAGAAGGAGCTTTCCTGGGCCAGCCAATATATTCAGGGCCCACCAGGATCACATCGAATCTTAGATGTTGGAACTGGCACTGGAATTTGGGTAGGTTTAGATACCCAGTTATATCATTAAGAGGCTATGCTGACAAGATATTTAGGCGATCGACATTCAAGAGTATTCCACATCCCTAAAATATTTATCGGTGAGACTATGCTAATATTACTAGTCACATCACAAATTCCGGAAATCCAGCTGCAGAAGTGGTAGGAATAGATCTCGATTTGACCATGCAGCCGGAAAAGTAAGTGTACTGCCGCGAACTCTCAGACGTAATTCTAATATAGGATTTAGTATACCAATAGATTTATACTTTGAACGAGTTGACTTTGAAGAGTCGTGGCCTAGAATGGGCAGAAGCAAGGCTGAATACTGGGATTTGATTCATATGCGAATGCTTGCCGGAAGCGTCGCAAGCTGGTCCGATCTATATGCTCAAGCATTCCAGTGAGATCGCGGATACTATATTTCACCACTGAAATTTCGCTGACAAACCTTATAGTAATCTGAAGCCAGGTTCTGGTTGGATCGAACATGTTGAGATTGACATGATACCTCGATACGAAGACAACACTCAACCTCCAAATTCCCATTTGATGCAGTGGACACAAGCTATTCTAGCAGCCACCAAATCAGCTGGGCGACCGTTAGAATACAACGAAAATACCGGGGCAATGCTAGCAGCTCAAGGTTTTGTCGATATCCAAGAGAAAACTATCGATATCCCTTTTAATTCTTGGAAGGATAGTGATCACGATAAAACTGTTGGAAGATGGTATAACCTCGGCCTTTTACAAGGACTCGAAGCTCTCACACTAGGGCCCATGACTCGATATGGCAGATGGACCAAGTCCGACGTTGATCAGGTTTGCCATGATGTTAAACGAGAGGTTTGTAATAGGAAGATTCATGCCTTTTGCGTTCTGTAAGTTTCTACCGACATGCGCTCCGCATGGAAAGCAGCTATTACTCAAACGTTGGTCCAATTCTAATGAAAAGCAGGCATATTTGGATTGCCCGTCGCCCCTTGGCATAGGAGACATTCTTCCTTGTCTCCTTGATTGGAGACTGCTTTTGCGTTCACGCAGCACGTTAAGCGGACAAGATCCATCCCTCAGAGCATTTGTTTCGATACTTGCATGACTATATTAACCGTCATCAGATCAAGCTCTGCCATTTTACCCGGATTGAGAGCGACCAAGGCAGATTGTGCTCCCATCTTAGACGTTTCATTTTTGGGTGGGCGCGCATCAGGGTGCAGGCTGCAATTACCATGCGTCTCTAAGCGCCTGAATAGGTCACAGTGAGCGTCTGACCGGAATAAGGCCCCGTTTTGATTATGAGTCAAGAATGGGAAGGTCGCGCGGTTGACTTGTGTGCTTCAATCTTATCATTCGCCCGGAAGTGCAGGACCCCGCGGTCCGATCCGATTGGGGTGGGCTGCAGTAACGGTCTTGCTGTGGCCTCTCTAGGAAAGTTACACAGTGGGAAGTACGAGACAGGAGGGAAAATGCAAGAATGAGGCGCAGTCCATCAGACGGGATGTTTGGTCAGAGAGTGGACGCAAACGACCCGACCGTTTGGACTTTAGAATGTACGCGACTGCCGAAGCGCATGCAACCCGAAGGGGGGGAAGTGGGGATGTTGTGACGTGTCGGGCTGATGGAAGGACCTGTGTTTTTTCATGGAGGGGGGGTTGGAAGGATTGAATAAATGCACGACGAGGAACGATGAGTTGGCAAATTGGGATGAGGAGGTTCGTGGGGGTACCTGTTGCAGGAACCCAACCCTGTTCCGGTTTTGGCCTTCGGTCAGGCCCGAGATATGTGTACCGTACGTAGTAGAGAGGGAAAGGAAGGATGCCATTTTTCTCTAGCTGGTTGATTCCGGACTGGTGGTAGCGAGTAGGATCTTGGCGATTTGGCGAAAGAAACGTTACGGTAGGATTTCCTACCTAGATACATGGTCTGTGTTTCCCGCAGGCAGACGAGATGAAGAGAGAGAGATCTGGCTGTTGTTGGGGGGGTAGATTCGGAGATGCTAGCGCTAATTAATTTCTTGCGAAATATTTCTTCTTACTTGACATATGCACCAATTCACAATGCATCTTGCAGTGTACATGGAGCTTAAGAATAAAACGTATCTAGGGCTTTACATTGCTTTCATATCTTTTCACTAGATTTGGCTGATATGTAAAATCCATGTACTGTAGTGTACTGGCAGATTATATGTTGCTAGTGGGTAAAAATCATCATAACGAAATGAAATCGTTTGTTGGACTTTTTTGTTTTTGGGTTTTTGTTTGGAAGAGGTGGGTTGGGAAAGGGAAAGGGAAAGAGGGGGTGGGTTTATGTAAGTTGTAAGTGGTGTGTGTTTGTTTGTTTGAGTGGTGTGTGTATGTTTGAGTGGTATATTAGGAGGTAGTTGAGCATCGGATTGGATTGGATTGCGTTTGCGTTGACGTTTGATTTGAGAGGGGGGATGGGATGGGAGGATGGGATAGAATGTATATATATGTATTTTGGTTTAGGGAAGGTAAATGGGTGGTACAATATAATGCATTCTGATGTTAACGTAGCTTCTTACCTTTTTTTTTTGCTTGTTCTTCTTTCCTTCTTTCCGTCCCCCCCCCTTTCCTCCCCCTTTCCTCCCCCTTTCCTCCCTCTTTTCAACATATTACCCTTTCCACTTTTCTCGTTTCTTTTCATAGTAAATAGTAATAGATTAAGCCTATGAGTAATTAATAAGAGGTAAGGTGTGCTATGATTTTATTATGGGATAAGGAGGAAGAAGGAAAGAGGAAGGAGGAGGAGGGAAGAAGGAGGAGGAGGGAGGAAAGAGGAAAAGAGGGGAAAGGAGAGAAAGGAAGAGGGAAGAAAGAGGAAGGAAGAAAGAGAAGGGAAGAGGGAGGAAGAAAAAGGGAGGAGGGAGGAGGGAGGAGAATTATAAGAGAGTAATCAGATTTGCTTATATATTTAGAATATTAGTGCACTCGATAAAGGACTAAGATGCAAAAAAAAAAGTAAGATTATAATATAATGAAAATGAGAATAATCGCGATATCAACGCCGGGAAATATATAACCCCCTCCAAATACAACTCACCCACCTAATCATCTCCTCTTAAACAAGTCTCTCATTGCACGTCATTTTGATTCATGAACCCCTATCGCACCTACGAAAAAGAAAAAGAGTATGATACAACCCAGAACCTTGATGCACCATACCATACCATCAAATCCAGATTCCTTCCTTCCCATTATCAACCCGTTTCCGGTAAAAGAAGGGGGAGGGGGGCAACTATTCAATTTCCGAAAACCCTCAACCGCATTTCCTTTCGTAATACAAGCCTCCCTCCCCTCCAATTTCTCTTTCTTTCTTTCAGATGATCCCTGGAAATTATCCATCTCTAACCCCGTGTGTCCGTAATACAAAGAGGAGAGCCTGCGAATTCGTAAAAGTGGTTGGTTTTTTTTGCCCGAGGGAAAAAAAGGGGGGGTTAGACACTTCCATGGGTTTCGCCTCGTGGTCAGTTGACGCAACAGGTATGCAAGTAAAGTAAAAAGTAGGTAGAAATCTAGGCAGACGACCGGAAAGGTATCGCATGTGCTAATCTCGCACAGCTTTTTTGATGATTTGATGGTACGTATGTGGAGAGGAGACCATTATGCAATAAGTCGGAAACGAGATGGCTCTGCGACGAGTATCGGCGACTGATAACGCCTTGTGAAAATGATGACAAAAACGACGAGAATTAGGCAGCACTTAAGGTCTACCACTCGTATTCGCCTTGAGCCTTGTGGAAAACGTACTCTTTGCCGTTGACAGTGAGCACGCCATCCTTCATGACGCACTTCCTATGAATTCATTAGCACAGGTCGGCCAGGCTAGAGACAGAGAATTAACTTACCACTTGTTCTTGACTCGCTGAACTTTATCATACATACAGAGCATGATATGACCCATGCCCTCATCATCGTCATCGTCATCATTGCCTGCCTCATCAGGATCATCTAGTTCTGAATTAATGGCGTCTTCATCAACTTCTTCATCTTTGACCTCATCATCAGAGCCAGGTCCGTCATGTTGAGCAACATTTCCAGAGGCAGCAGATTTGGTAACTTTGCGTTGACGCTTCGAGGCGGTGGATGCCTGTTTTAACGGAAGCATAAGACCGCCACCTTCCATCTTCTGACCCATGGCCTCGATCTTTCGACGAATCAAACCATCAATTTCTAATCTGCCCATGACAATTTCCTCACCATTCGCATCAAATTGCTTGACGAGACCCATAGACTCAACTTCCTCTTCATCACCAGCTCCGTCAGTTTGCGCTCCACCAAGCCCATTTTGTTGACCGTTTTGTGCATGTTGAGCGGCAGCATTCTGAGCATTCTGAGCATTTTGAGATTGCATCTGTTGCTGAGCCTTGGCTGCCATAGCTTGTCTATATTGCTCTTGAGTCATAGTTGGTCCTGGGTTAGGCATTTGTTGAGGAGGCACCCCTCCGCCACGTTGTTGTTGCGCCTGCTGTGCCTGCTGCTGCTGCATATGTTGCATTTGCTGCTGGCGCATTGCTGCCTGCTGCTGTTGCTGCATTTGCATTTGTTGCATGTTACCTTGAGGGGTTTGCTGCTGTTGCTGCTGCGGCTGTTGCTGATGCTGTGGCTGTTGTGGAGCATTGCTTTGAATAGCATTGATCGATGCAGCTGCTCGGGGACCATAACTATTCTGTAAATGTTGAGCAGCACGTTGAGCGGCGGTAGCATTTGGCATAGACAGACCAGGGCCTTGATTTTGGTAAGGAGCCTGACTCAGTCCAATTGGTGGACTCTCCATTCCAGGTTCAGTTTTAATGCGGGCTCCGGGAGGTCCAGGTGGTCCATTGTTCATAGGTTGTTGCTGCTGCAGTTGAGGCATCGTCATTTGAGGCATCGTCAAGCCTTGTGGCTGACCATTTGGCGGGGCGTTCATAGCATGGTAATTGCCAGCGTTTGAAGGGACCGTTGGTGGTTGGACGATGGCTTGAGGTGGCTCAGGCTTTGGATCCCATGGAAATTGGGCCACATTGATTGATGACAATTTTTGCTGCCATACCTGCATATCAAGTTAGTCATGATTTACGTAATTTTGAATGCAAATATAAATATTGGTTATGGTGGTTGAGAAATGAAGGTAATAGACCGAATTGCGCGCATCGGTCAGCTCGGCGAACAGAAAAAGGGGAAGCACACGTGATACGGCGGCCAGAAACGTCCTAGCGTCTCGGCGCAAATTTGCTAAACGAGGGGCCGGGTATAAAGGCAGACAGCCAAATACTGAGGACCGCCCACCCGCTGAAAACGAAAGTGAAGGGCCACGGACAGACAGGCAGCCGCCGAACACGGCCAGCGCAGTGCTCGCCATACAAATACCCTCACCACGCCACAACTCATCGACCACAACCCTCAACACCATGCGATAATAAACAACGGCGCGAAACGACAGCAATGCGAAAGGAAAGGTGATGGGAAAGAAAAGATGCAATGATTTGACGGTGCGCCGATCGCCGTCCGAAGTCGTGGATGCAAGCAAAACCAACATACCTGGCGTAGCTCGTCCAGAACATGCTCATCGACGCCGCCCTCTTCGAAGTCGACGCGGGAGCTCTCGATGACATCTGCGATGATCTGCTGGTACACATTCCCAACCTGCGCGTTCGACATCTTGACGGTGGTGTTTCGTGGCGGTCGGTGGTGGTGATGGTGGTCGGTGATGCTTCTCAGGCCGAGGGGATGCCGACGGGAACGTTCGATTGCAGGTGTTGGTGCTTTGGATGAAGTCGCTCGATTCCTTGTCGTGTTCCGCGCTCACAATCAATTGTTGTATGTATGGGAAGAGATTCGCAGTGCGAAGGTAGAGTCGAAGGGTCGTGTGATGGTGAGGGTCTCGCGCACAAAGACCGGCCGTCGCAGATTGTGTCCCCTTCTCAACCCCTAGTGATTTGTATGCCTTCTTCGTATGCTTTATGCGTGTTCCTCAGTACCGTCTCCTACTCGCGATGTGGTTTTATTTGTGGTTTCGCGGAGAAGATTGGACGTCGTAGTCCGGCTTGTGGTGTTGTAGAGGATAAGGTGCTGCGCTGAGATGTACTGTAGGCTTCTTAACCGTGCGCCTGGTGGTGGTAACCGACGGGGCTAGCCGTCGCGCCACCTGATTGGCCCTGCACACCTCGGCTTCGCCTTTAATGTTCGCGAAACCGGTGAATTGAAATGCATTTGCGGATTGCTATTTTTTATGTATCATGGTAACTAGGTAGCTACAAAATGCCATGTTATTGTACACTAGTTGTCCTACCTCTCTATCCACTGATCAATCGCTTCCATAATGCAAGTCCTCGGCAAGAATCTAGATGTTGATACACTCAATGGCAAATAATCGCCCCATCCTTCCAACAGCAGAATTTGCATTCACCTACTACCTGCTCATTTGTTTTCAAAAACATGAGAACTCCGTTGCGTTCGTACTTTACCATTCACGATAGATTTTCTCCGTTATGAACTTCAGAAGAGCGTCATGCTATTTATTCATTCACAGCTAGTTGTACAATCTCAGTCACAAGTGAAGCAAATTCATAGATTTGTTTATGGACGGAAGAGGTTGAAGGCGGGATGCAGGGCTTATGTAAACAGAGGAATATGGGCTGAAATATAGGCTTTCCCCACGAGGGGTCACCTTTTCTTCATCTCTCCTTCAACTCTTCCATCTGGGTACTAAAAATTTGCTAATAGCTTCAACACAAGGGTTTTGCGCTCAGACGACATCACGATGCGAGCCCACATGGAGGAAAAGATACTCGAAAATCAAGATCAGGTTGGGCCAAGGGTTGAAACCAATGAATAACAACAACGTCTCCTAGAAGATTAACGAAGAATGGATACTATGAAATGTGGCAAATTTCGTCACGTCTGAAAGTTGAGTTATACATTACTCAATCGTACCATTGTATAAGTCCCAGAAATTTGGAGTTGCTCTTCTCGATGTTGCGTTTGATTTGGTGATACCGCTTTGTAAGTGTGTAAGTGAAGAGTTCTTACTATTGTAAATGATTTGGATTCACTTCGCGTGGACATGGTCAAGACGTACTTGTAATATAAGCAGTTGTTCAAGCTCCTCACATTATTCCTCCAACATAGTCAATTCAATCTCCTGCTATGATTTCTGATTTGACCTGGTTCAATATCGAGGAATGAGGTTTTGGTAAACATTGGTAAGCTTAAGGTGTGATTAGTTTTCATAAGAGGAAGGGAGGTGGGAAGCAAGCAATAGTTTTAGTTTTCACCAATAGACTCGACGTTAGGGGGGGAGAAGTATTCAATTGCAACTCTCAATTCCTTCAGGCTTCTACCTCCCTGTAACTCCCTATAAATTCAGGCTATGTGCGACATGCAACAAAATCCCTTCGCGGGGCCGAAGTTGGAGTTCATATCTTTGTGAATATCGCGATACTGCAGTGGGATTGGCTGCTGGGATGGAACATAACTTTCCGCGACGGCTATTGATATGAGTGGTATAGCTATTTTCAATTTGAACTTTGAAAGAATTTCTTTCATGTTTTTAGTTTCTCTTCTTCTCTAGAACCCCCAGCATTTGCAAATGGAGTGCGAGAAAAGAATGATCTAGTAATAGTGCCATAAATTAACTGCGATGAGGGTGCGCGAGTCTAAGAAATAGAGGGTGGGTTGTAGTAGTAATGGAGCCTGGTTGAGTTGATTACTTTGACTCGGAGAATAAACTATTCAAATGTCCGAGTACTTGATAACTGGGCTGAATAGAGTAGAAGAGTAGAGTATGAGCAACCGCTTTTTCAAGCCAATTCATTGAATAACGGCCTTTAACTTAGCCCATTGAACTTATTATGCCGGTTGAGTAGAAGGCGAACGCTGAGTTGGATCTTATAACCTGCCGAGAATCGACCTTGCTATGCTTATTTCCTATGGGTATGATGCCTCTCCTCGATTGTTCGCGTACGTACGAGGGAGCTTTTACCGATAGCATGATGATTAACTACTAAGTTACTCGAGTAGTTGGTGTTGAGTTCAATTGAATTGACTTGAGTAGATTATAAACAGTGAGTTTCGTTTAACACGCTTTATTGAATTAAATAATTAAAATTTATAAGCCGTTTACCGCCGCTATTGTTCTGGGGTCTGGGGTCCAGCTCTCGTACTCGTAGCTATAGCTGGGTGGCAATCGCTAATAAGGCGCCTCAAGAATTTCGCAGACCTAGCCTACAAAGCCAACCTTGAGTTAAAACAATTTCAATAAGTAATTCTGTACTTAAATATAAAGCGGAAAGCATCTGTGAGCGTAGAGAGTGGCCATAGTGGCTCAAGGAGGCTTGTACGTGAGGAATTAGAGTTGCCGAGGAACTTCCGGCTTCACGTTCGAAGCATTCAAACGCGTCGGCCACCTGCTTTCTCGTCTTTTGCAACCATTGCACTCCATCTAAATAACATCCCTCGAAGAAGTTCAACCTCCTTCAACGTCAAAGTCCCATCGAGAATCGAGAATCGACCATGTTTCGCCCACAGATTAGCGTCAGATGCGCGAATGGCTGATGCGCGTCTGACCACCTCCAACGCCTCGCGGCAATGACATCCTGTCCACCATCGCGAGCTCCCATCAATTCAATCACACTATTCGCAATGCCTGGCCCACAACCATCCTTTGTACAGATCAATCCACCTCTTGGTCCAGGAAAATTCGCCCAAGTCGGTCCGCGCGGTGTGACGAATAAAGATGAAGACAAATACGATATCGTGGGATCTCCGAGGAGCCTCTTCGCAACTCGAAAGCACATCTAACGGCCGAAAGCTGGCCAGAACCCGCGATCCCGACGGAAACAATGTTCATCCACTCCGTTAATTCCATCGGACCAAGTCTATCGGACGATCGTGATCGTGTCACCCTTCTTTTGGCCCCCAACATTGTGGAGACAAATCGCGACGTCAAACAGTCCAGCCCGTCGCGATGCTGGCTTGGGCTTCGAACCGAGGTTTTACCTATAGAAGGGCCTGCGACTCGGGCAGCCCGGGATGCCTTTCTCCAAAGGGGGCTCCGCAAAATATTACATCAGCTCTAAATTTGGTAAAGAGCATCACTTCTGCCAGAGACGGATAAACGGATCCAAATTGGTGAAGGGGCGTCCCAGCAAATTCCTCATTCTCTGATTCCTGCAAATTGCACCCTCTCGGAGATTGGAGCCGCTCATGGAAGGAGGAGGGTGGCCTGCATTGAGAACTCTTTGGTATTCGAACACGGAATCTCTTCTTCGAAGCCATGATTTGTGCTTACGGAGCGATTTCAATCCCTGCTTCCATACACCGCGGCCGACTGTTCTTGCATAAGCGATTTTTTGTTAGCTTGGTTCAAGCGGTCAGGAACTGTCGAGGAGACTGGGATCAATCATATCCATGCTTGGCCCGTTTACTTGCTCCAAGAATTGTAACCCCGCCACCACCGCCGCTCTACTATCCCAGTATGCCTCTCTTCTTGGTACCATGGATTCCAAGACACCAATAGCGTCTCTTTTCAGCTGCAGCACAGGACATAGCATGCAAACGTGCACCAGCGGCTCTATGATGCCAATGTCGAACACGAATCCTTTTGAAAAATTAGGATGTGCTACCAAACGTTGAGAGAACGAGATCATTGCGTGAACTGTGGGGAAAAGGTCCAAATCGTCTTCTCCAGAATCAGAGAAGGATTGTTTGCGATTGGGTAAACCCTTGAGTGAATACCGCCCGTTTGCCAGCAGACACGCAGAGAGTGCTCGAATATGGAGTGTGACTGCTCCAACAAAAAGAAAGTCTCCTGCAGGACTCATAGCATAGTTCAGGATGGGCGAGAAAGCATCGTGCCAGTGCGCAAGCTCAACGCTTAATCCAGTCGAGTTATTCAACGTATCGTCAATCTCGTACCACTGTCTGAGCTGAAGAGGGAGTGATACGTGGTCAGGGTTTGATGTACCCTCTGGATCCGAGTTCCAGGAGCGACTTATGAAGTCCGGAGGTTGGGCGGACGTGTGTATCCTCCATATTATGTCCTCAAAACACACTCTTGCTTCCGCCATAGTTGCGAATCCCCTCGGAATTTCCAAATGCTCACGTCCAAAAAGGATGTTGAATATGCGGTCCGTTGGCGCTTGGGGACCCTTTCTCCTGCTCAAAAGCGTGAGACTAGGTCGATCTAGCCGCATAAAAGCTGTGAGCAACTCTTGATTGATTGCTCCACCCCCTGGTATACCAAGAACACCAACGCGTGGGAAATAGAAAGACTGAGGAGTGTTTAAGATATCCCTGACTATCATCTCTATAGCACTCTGTACAGGCGTTATTGCTCGCCCAAAATCGCCTTGGAAACTCTCGAAGCAGAAGATGAGCAAGGCACTAATAAGTACTCTTGTTGAGTCTTGACCTATGATTGCCATCTCTCGGATTCCTTCTTGGACCCCTCTCAAAGCCTCTTCGTATTTCTGCAACGCATATTGATGATGTGAAGATTGGGTAGGCTGCGATGCTTTCATTGCGAGACTCAAAGCCGCAATCGAAACAACCAAATACCGGATGGACGGAATGCCGCAAGCCTCCAAAACAAGGACATTCCATAGGCTGGCTTCAAACCCAGCAGAAAGCTCATGGGCAGTTTCATCGCGGAAATGACAAAAATATTGATACTCTCTTTGGTCGTGAAACACAACGCCAGCGGGAAGATATGGCTGAGGTTGCGTGAAAGTCGGCAAAGGTGTTGGAGACGGCGATGGGCAGGGAGAAGGTACTGGTGACGGTGATAGCGCTGTTGCTGATGCTGACGCTGATGATGGCGATGATGGTCTTGCCTGCAAAGCTTTGGAAAGCAGTCTACGTGGTGCTGAGAGACTGGGCCTTTTCGGTGGTGGGCTCTCTTCCTTAACGGCATACCCTCCGCATCTTCTTCCAAAGTTTGAGCATCTCAAACAGTTCGGCTTCGTCTCGTCGCATTTTACTCTTCTCGCTCTACAGAAAGTAAGCTACCGAACTAGACAAATTCTTCAATGTGGTCATTGTTATCACCAAACCCCGCAATTCAACAACACGATGGCTGGTGCCTAAACCGCACGCTGCGTTTTCATACAACAAAGATTCCTTCGAGGTTCGCAACAGGGA
The DNA here is from genome assembly GCA_003988905.1 of Hymenotorrendiella dingleyae. Lineage (NCBI taxonomy): Eukaryota > Fungi > Ascomycota > Leotiomycetes > Helotiales > Helotiaceae > Hymenotorrendiella > Hymenotorrendiella dingleyae. Next base: position 94,773 of record QYAP01000142.1, read on the forward strand.
CTCAACGTACTTGCATGTAGAACAGCCAGTCTTTACCTTGGGCTTGCTAGCCCGCGGCTTCTTGGTCTGCGAAGATTCGCTGAATGAGGCTGAATTGTCCATTTCACTTCGGCTGGTCCCACAGAATATCGGCGAGTATGGAGAATGGATTTCCGGGAAGTTCATTGCAATAAGTGGACGACTTGATAGTAAGTGCAGTTGGCAGGTCTCTGTTGAGTCTGTTCTGTTCCCATGGGACGGTAACTCACCCTACCTATTATATAAGTTAAGAATGATACAAGAGTGTCACCACGGCGAGTTCACGGCCAAGTGATGCTCCAGCAGTCGTAGCTGGTGGCCAATCAAAAAGCAAGCGAGATTATCTCCTCTTCCTGAAGGGCAGGGGAGGGGTCCAATACTTCGCCGTGGCCTTGCTGATGTAAGATACGAAAATAAAAAAAGAGATCTACCTATAGTTTCCAGGAGCCAGGAGGGGCATGCACGACATTGGGGATATCATCAGATTCACGGCCATTACTACAACCGATGTACAGGACAAATATTCTCCAAAGTACGTAAAATTAACGCCTAAATTATGTCTAGTACACAATCTGACGTTCATGTAGCTTTCGAGCCAGGTTCCGCAACGTTGCTTTAACCAATCTCTGCCTTGATCCTCAAAGGGCCGCAAAATTCAGACATTGGGCTTTCTCTTGTTCTGGTCAGCCTTATGGGAACCATTGCTCAATACTTGGCTCATTGCAGTACTGTGCTCTCATAGTAGGGCTGCAGATTGTGGCACGATTCCTTTTACCGGCCGAATTTTCCATCGGTGGCTGTATCTTGCCACTAAATTTGAGAGGGTGTTCCCGTGAGGCTCAGCCGCGCGGAAAACAATGAGCGGATCCAGAAAACGTGGAAATGGTGCGGAAGAATCCTTGGGTCGCCATTCTTCTTTGGCCATTGGCTCAAGCGGACTAGAGTATGTGAGTGCATTGAGCTTACCAACATTCCACCGAGGTTCCGGGCACAACTTGCAACTTTAAGCATGATATCATGCCTCGACTACTTTGGACAATCAAAAGCTCGGGGGTTTATCCACTGGTATTACGAAAGACGAAGACGTAGAAGTTGGGAATAGTGACTAGACGACAATAGAGAATACGGCGAAAGTGACATTCTGCAACGACCATTCCAGTCAACGCAAATCCATGGAGGGAATGAGAGGAGGTACCGATGGCCACTGGGCAATTCGGTGCTTGCCAATCGCTAGACTATCATCTCGCATGCCGCAAAAGGCATGGTGAACTAGCCCATATTCAGCTGGCTTTTCGTTAGCCTACGATTTGTTTCACTTACGCGTCTTCTGATTCCATTCAAGGTTTTAACAGTTTGGGGGCTATCACACGTTCTTTTCCCTTGATCCTTGACGCCTGTTCACAAAGCCAAGGGCGCGCCTCCTGCGGCTCCTTACTGTATGGGTCGACTTTAACCTCTTCGTGGGGAACGATACATGGGCAACCAAGGGACTTACTCCGTATTCCATATCCCGCACGCTTTGACTGGTCTTGGGGATGGTTACTGGGTGGGTTTGATGAGCAAATTATGGAAGACGCTAAAATTGTTCTGATATCGTCGTCAGAGCTCCACTAAACCCCATATATCACACCCCTGGTTGACGGGTAAAAGCTTTGATCACGCTTGGGCTTTTCAAATTCTAACCCCGTAATTGGAAGTCAATGACTTACCAATTCGGAAATATAGGTGGTCCCTTAGGGCAACACCTTCTGCACGCGGCAAATATGATTCGACCTTCGGCCTCAAACCCGCGGGTTCCATGGATCGATTCGCGCTAAATTCTTGTCTATATCTGACGCCGCATGTTTCCAGGCAATTCGGTCTAGGATTTCCTGTCATATGGGGATCCCGTCATATGCGCTTTGAAGACTAGGCTATTGCATAGACTATCTATTCAGTGGAGGCTATGAAAGGTCAACATTCTACTTGGGGGCCCAAGTATGGTAACGCTGTCAAGTTTTTGATTGGGTGGCCCGTAATCTAAGATCCAACTCATCCTATTAAGCATATCAGCGAAGCATATTGTATCAGCAGCCCAATCTGCATCAATTCCCATTGAGGGGGTTGGTCGGGATCTGCGAAAGTTACTAAGCAGCATCCGCATTCGCGAAACTTTAACCGTTGGGTTGGATTTATGTGTTTCATATTCTTCTATGGATTAAAAAGCCACCCCCATCAAACGAATGGAGCTTCCGGTTGTTTTTGACCGTGCCAAATCAAGTGGCGGTAGGCTCAAAGCCCATAGGAACCGGAAGTACCGAATAACGCCTCGTTCATGCTTGAGGGAAGATTGCACAATGGAGACGGTGTCTGTATTGAGGCTCAGGGGAAGAAGGTACATTGCCACTTGTCTCCCCTAGTTGAGCCCAGGTCATGACGGATTTAGAAAATGACTGCGTGGCGTCAGGGATCGGTTCCCCAATACTCAAAGAAATTGTCCGGTAGGAGCACTTACGAGCCATTTCCCATCACTCTGGATTCGGAGACGCACCAACTTTAACCCGCCGAAGACCGATACCATGGATTTCATAGGAAGGATTCGGACCAAACCGCAACCGCAGCTGATGATCACGGCGCTGTCGGCCGACCGCCTCAACGGCAAGGGCTTGAAGGCTTAAGATCAGAAATCCTGGACCAATCGTTATCCTCGTTCCCTGATCCCAAGCACGGGGGTCTGCCACGCTGCTGTCGCTGTCGTTATCCAAAGAAGTGCCTCGGTATCTATCCGCATTTTCTTTCCGTAGATTATGTGATGATTATATCATATGTACACTCTAAAATTCTTAGGATTGTCTTCGAGCACCTGTGTACAGCTGGAGTATTGATCTAGATTCTAGAACACCGGATCTGAAGCCCGCATATTTTACTGCATTCGGCACCTCGACGGGATGAGCTTTCGAGCTCCACAATGCGTGGAGAAGAACTGCCTCTTTCGATTTCTGTCTTCAAGTTGCGCTCCTCGAGTACGCCTGCAACCTAGCAGTTGAGGCTCTAGGCAGACTGCGGCTCCGTCCGAAGGAATACCAACTAGCGGTCGACAGACATGTTAACGCGAGAGTGGGGTTTCGTGCCCGCATTTTTGCAAAAGCCATGCAATGTGATACCGCTATTGCACAAGGAGAATTACTTTGACCTCGCCTGCGTACACGCAACACTTGACTATGTACCGGCAAGCCAATAAGAGCCATGACCACCAATTGGCCTGTCCTTTCGCCTGGTGGGCCGCCCATACTAATCGAGGACAGCGCGACTGCTGCTTTTCAGGTGCCTCTGGGCGCTGATACATACGCTGTCGTCGCCGATATTTGTGAGGATATATTCTGCTACTCGGCGAATATTTTTAACATATACCACTAACCCTTACATTAACCATAACCCTAACTCTAACCTCTAACCCTAGCCTCTAACCCTAACCGGCCTTTGCACCCTCGAGTCTTCGCAGGCTCAGACTTTACGAGGGTGCGCCGGCGAGGGTCTTCGACTTTGTTACTCAAAGGCTCAGAGCAGAGTGCGACGACGAGGTGTAGCGACGACGAGGTAGCTACGCCTAAAGGCAGCAGGCACGTTGTCCCCGATTAGTATAGGCGGCCCACCAGGTCAAAGACACCCCTACTGGCGTACTTATCTTGCCGGTACATAGTCAAGTGTTGCGTGTACGCAGAAAACGTCAATTACTTTCGGTGAGAGGAGTGGATAACCAACAGGTAGTCGCGTACGTGGTACATAACAGGAAACTTACGGCCTCGCAGCTGTGACTTGATGCATTAGTCCTTAAGTCCTGAAGTCATCGCCATTGGCATACCTACTACTACACGAGGACATTCAAGTCGTGTTCAAAATCCCATTCCCAGGATTCGTTCAATTTCCTCCTCGTTCCGGTAGAGGAAGGTATGCAATTCCTCTCATTCTCTAAAGGGAATCTAGTACTGACCGATCCTTCCCATTTCGGGTTGGTTCTTTTAAGCTACTATGCACACATTTAAGCTTATTTTGACTCCCGGCCTCATAAGGTCTTCCCTTTACAACAGGACCATTGCGTTTATGATTGATAATCCTAGGAATTCTGGATTGAGAGATGAAAATCACAATATGAATAGTTAGGAGTAGTTTTTCTTACAGTATGACTCATATGAGGCAAGGATTCTCCATTTGGCCGCGGTTTTCTGACTCGACGAGTTCTGACCTGCTGTTCGGTGCTTTCGCGCGTTTTCGCTCGTTTTCGTTTCCGACTTTTCTCCATTTTTTTTTAGATCTCGGATCGGATCTCGGGGATAAATAGACTATGTCGGAGTTTGCTGTCACATATGTACCGTTGTGGAGGCGATATCAGATGTGTTGCTATTTTTTCGTTTTTATTTTTTACGCCAGCTCTCCTATCTACTGTTTCCTGCCGTACACACTCATTCGAGTCGATGTTCTACTCCACGTTGTATGGTGGTTCCAAGGTAGATGTAGGGGTTTTCATAGGGCGGAGCAGGGAGAATAGAGCAGCTGCAGCTTAAAGAAAGCTATGGACTTTCGAGCGCATTGCTTCCCAGCCTGGAAACGTATCAATTTTCAAGGGTTATGCCCCTCTATTGGCCGTGCCCATAGCCCGTTGAGTGAAAAGTCGAATGGAATCAGTGTACGGTATGGAGGAATGTGATTGCAATTTGGAATTTTGTACCTTCGTACCATCAGCACATAATACCGCCCCCTAATGTCCGGGATGTCGGAGAGGGAAGACGAGTTATCTCCGATCGTCCGCTCCATAAAGCTTACATACTGCTTAGAGTTGCTTAGAGTTGATTTCCTAATCAGCCTTCCCTTGATTTTTACGCGATTACAGCAGTGGAATCGGCTCCTTCATATAATCACTAGTGCGCGCGTAGATGCAAGGTTACATTTCTTCTCTATGATTGGTTGCCATTTCTTCATAGCCGCTGTGAGGCGTGCGAAAAGTGTTTAGCGAATAAGGCAAATCCGGACCAACTCGCTGGACGGCTGATAGCTAGTGGTACAAGCTTTACGCGGCTAAGCCTTAGGGCTGAAGCCTCGATGCATGAGATCATTCGATTCTACGTACATACCTCGGGGACATGTTCCGTACCTCGGGGATATGTTCCGTAACGAATGGTTTGAGTCTGTTTACGTCGAAAGTACACTTCGGACCACCAATCCTACTATCCATTATCCTGGTGTAGATCTTCTCGCAAATTCCTACCCATTGTCAGTAAGCTTCGCATGAGGAACATAGGTAGTTGACGTAAAGACTGCATTTGGCTGGCTTCACGCCCTTTGGATAGCGCGTTCTGCAACGCTAGCGCTTGCAATTGAGGAGTCTGATAACCCCCCTTTTCTCGGTGGTATATCGTTTGCTGTAGCGAATCAGTTGCTTCAGGTCGTGTGTGCAGTATAATGGGAGACGTAAGTACACTTCCGGTAAGCAGTCTTGATGATCATCCTGCAGTGTAAAGCTGTGGTGTAATCATAAACGAAGTTGCCCATTGTAGTAATTGAACGAGAATAGGGGATGGAGAATAAGCGGGAACACGAAGGGGGGCAAGTCACGGGCATGCAGAGTGCTGTTAACGGTGAGGGTCTTGTGGGTATTGGGATAGGGGTGGCGCTGGGGGAATTTGAGGTGGCAAGTGAAGTTCTATCTTGGGATTCTGGGAGGAAGAGGGAGAGCAAGAGGACAGAGCTTAGGACGGTGTTGTGTTTGTGGGTACGTTTTGTCATTGGGATGATGTGTTAACACTTTTTTTGCGTTCTTGGAAACAGAGGAGGAAAAAAAAAAGGGGGGGGGATGAGTGTACTGTACTGATTGAGGTAGGATACGGCATGCCAGGTGCCATGAAGGGAGATCTTTTGGCTTGAGATGTGCTGGGACTAGCGGGGAGTTTGGGATTGAGTTGATTGCCTGGGTATCGGATTCTTCTTGGAAAGGCGAAGAGGGGAGTGAATGGACAGGGCGGGTGCTACTGTAGTGAGGAGACTTGGACCGCTATCGAATCATCTACCTCGAACAGTAAACTCGGTTCTCAACTTCAACTCCTCACTATCTCCATCCCATTATCAAATTTCCCTTCACCCTTCTTTCAGCCCAGCGTTCAGCTACACTTTACTTCTTAACCTCCTAAACATCGTCGGACCTTTCTTCCGAACAAAGTTGAATGTACGCATATTTTAACCATTTACGTTTTTACAGATGCTTCTTGGGTTACTTTGAGAGGGTGCTTTGGGGAGGTTACTTCTAGGGCTTGTCAGGGTGATGGGATCTTGAGGGGTTTCTCCCCAATTGGATTTGGAAGGGATAATCCCATACCCCCTTTTCTTCCTCCCCCTTCTCCTCCTCCTCAAAACTGCTAGCACCTTCCTCATAGCACCCACACAATCCTCATCTCTACCTCTGAGAACGAGAACATCCTCGAAGGAACTACTCCTACGTTAACTCACATGGAAGCGCATTGCGTTGTATTCGAACCCCACCTTTTTTATACCTCAGGAACTAGGTAGCTATTCGCATGTCCATCCTGTTTTGCGGGGGGGGGGGGGGGGGGGGGGGTGGGGAGGGAGGCACTGGTAGTCGGCTGAAAAGGGGGGAGGGTGGGATTACGATTATTATCGGAAGGAAAAGGTGGATCTTGGGCCTGGGATCGAGGTATATGGACGAAGAAAGCCAAATTCCAATTGTCTTGGGGAATTTGGGGGAAGGGAGGGAGCATTTGGAGTATTTCAGTTTGATGAGGCGTCCATGCTTTTACGGTTACGGTCTGCGATTATCATTTTTCGGCTAGGGAAGATGTTTTGCGATTAGTCTAGGTCAGGGGAAGAAATTGGGCAGTGGGAGAAATAAAAGGGGGATGGGAGATGGTGAGGGAGAGGATTATTGGGTCTGCTGAGGGCTCTCGAGGGGAGGGATGAGGATATTGTGACTGACGTGCTTCAGGCCAATGCTCTTAGGACCGATTTTTCAATCAGGACTACACACTTATCCAATCCCGTCTCCTCCTACCTTCCCTACTTCTCCACACCCGAACTGCAGCCAATAACCCCTTCCTAACCGAATCCCACGAGCTTGAGAGCTTATGCAAAGACCTCTACGATCCAGATAGATTAGGCGAGGGGGGTTTGGTCTGGAGGATGGAGTTATTGCGGTATTTTATGGCATTGAACGGGTTTGTGGGGATGAGGGGGTTGAGAGATTGGTGAAAGCGCCGAAAACGGTCGGAAGGAGGAAGATAGTATGAGGTGGGTAAGGAGAAGCTTTCCCTTGTAGTTGCTGTTGAGGAGGGGGGTTGGAAGGAGATCGAGGAGGATGTTAATACTTGATTAATTGATCTAAAGCACCACCCCTTCCCCAATTTTAACTTCACTATATCAGACTAAGATGCTAGCAGAAAATGGGGATCAGAATCGGGAGAGTTCGCCCGTTTCCAAGGCCTCTCTAGTTAGCCTCCTTATTGTGCTAGAATACTTAAGAGAATTCGGGTTAGATATCAGGAGAGGTGGGGTGGTGCGTTCAAGTGAGCTGTTTAAACTGTTTGGGGTAGTCATCCCGGTGAGCATGCTTTAACATAACCAAAGCTCGTCTTCTTGAAGTCTAATGGGAAAAGGATAGATTATGCAGCGCGCTTCCTACGGAGCCGGAATAATCTAACTGTTAATTGGTTGAATGAACACACCATTGCGAGAGTTATGTCAAATGACAAGAGACGAATCGAAAGGTTCCAATTACGTGACCAGGCACTCTTTGAGAGGTGTGGTGTTAATGATCATCTGCCCACACATCCCCACCACTCTACCCATAACGTTAACACATTTGTCACATTGTACCCGAGGCTGGCACTATCCAAATTCAGCTCCAACAAAATACCCAGCCCCTCCAGCAGTTCTTTGTCTCTCAAATAACATCACCACTGGCGCAAGTGGCATCGATGAAGGGGGAAGAAGGGGGAGGGGTTGGAATTCAGCCGAAGATTCCCATGGTGGCGAGGGTTTTCTGGGTCAAGGCACAAAAGGGGAGACACCTGGGCAACTTACCTTCTTCTTTGAAAAACTGCAGGGAACGTATTCCTGCATAACGAGAGAGGCTGAAGGATAAGAGAAGTCGAAGTCCCTCGGCTAAGTCGGCTTATAAATTTCTGGACCCCAAAGTATCTCGTTCTAAGTTGGCCAATAATGCTAAATCCCGCAGCTTTGACCAATACTATTCGGCATCAGCGAACCGATTTTCTGGATGAGGCGGCGGAAAGGCGGCAGGAACGGTGCATACATTCAAAACTTCTTTTTGGATAGTTACAAGGACCCAGCACCCCCCCTCTCTACCCCCCCGAAATATTATCCCACAAACTCCTAACCGTAACGCCCTGCACCCACTTCCCCCCACTTGTATCATCCTTAACCGTATACTCCACCTCCCTCTTCCCATCCCCAGGCACCAACCAAAACCCATTCGCATCGAAATTCGCCAGAATCCCATCCGGGAAATCGAGCCATACCCAGGCTGCCACACCCGTCGTAGCTTCGACGGAGAAATTGCCCGTCGAGTTATCGTATGAGAGGAGGAGTCCAGGATCTTGAAGTGTGGTATGTTGTAGTTCCCAGCTGTGAAAGTAGGATCCGTGCTGGAAGGTTTTCGTGGTGTTGCTGTTGGGGAGGGTGCCGGTGGCTGAGATGTTGAGTTTTAGGAGGGAGGTTGTGAGGTTGTAGGGGATGGTATTCGTGTTGGCTTGGTATATTTTGGTTGTGTTAATCGCTCCAACAGTGAAGGGTGTTGTGGTTTGAGGAGCGAGTAACGTCCCGTTGTAATCATACCACGCCCACGTCGCAGTCCCAGAAACCGAACTCCACAAATCGCTCGTCACATACGCGGTCAGATCTCCCGTCGTGAGATTCCAGTAGCTAGCAACGATGACGGGCTCAAAGATATCCTTCGCAACGTAGTGAAGGACTTTCCATCTACCGTCGTATTCGATCCCCGCCCATGTCGGCGCCTGCCAAATATCCTCCAGCTGCCAATACAAAGCCCCCAACTGCCTCTCTGGCATCCCAGAGCCGCGTCTATAATACGCAATCTGGCTCCTATAAAAATCCGCTTGAAAGATTTGCGTGGTGTGGCACCAAGAGGAGAAATTCGCAATAGGATCAGAGATGGATGGGGAGGGAAGAGGGTAGTAGCGTTCGGCGGCGATGGTCAGCTCGGCCATACCCGTGGAGGAGTAGTAGCCGGGGAGGGGGTAGAGAGGGGTGTAGTGGTGGTTGCGGAAGAGGATGGTGCTGCTGTTGAAGGTTTGTTCGGAAGGGGGGAGTACTTGTTGCCAGGAGTGCAGCGAAGGCATGGAGTGGAAGCCGAATTCGTTGGCGAAGCGGCCAACGGGGTAGCTTGAGAGGTCGAAGGCAACGCTGCTGTCATAGTCGTAGTGCTTTAAAATTTTCATATTAGTTTTCCATGTAAATAAAAGGAGTGTGAAAAATATAGAATCTTCAACGGTCGAGGCAGGTAACCGAGAATAGGGGGTCAAACTTAGAACAGGTAATACTTACATCTGTATCTCCATAAATATATCCCGGCGTTAAATTATTATACCTCTCCACCATCGGAATCGCCAACGAAAAATTGAGCTCCAGATACCCATTATTCGTACTACTAGGCATATACGAAATGCTTTTCGAATTCTCATAAACAGCCGGAAGAAGAACCCCCAAGAACAGCTCCTCGTACTCAGCCATCCATCGCCCATTCCCCGGATCTGTTATGCTCGCTAGGACAAGCTCCACATTCTCCAGCTCATTCCCACCAGCCCAAAGAGCAAGCGAGGGATGATGGTTTACCCTTCTCACATTGTACTCTGCTTCCTCTCTTACATTTTCAATAAATTCTGGGTCAACAGGGTATAACGAGTCGCCAAATTCAAATTCGCTCCATAACAGGATGCCCATCTCGTCGGCGAGATCGTAGAGGAAGTCAGGGCTGTATGCACCGCCTCCCCAGACGCGAAGCATATTTTGGTTGCCGTCTACTACGGATTGGAAGAGTTGTTGGATTCTGGTTTGGGTCACGCGGGGCCAGAAGGCGTCGGGGGGAATGAAGTTGGAGCCTTTGGCGTAGAATTCATGGCCATTAATTTCGAAGTGCCAGTTGTTGCCGTTGACGATTCCTTGGGAGAGTTGGAGGTCTGTTATGGGTGCCATGTTGAGGACGATTGTTCTAGATCATATTTTGGTATTAATACAGAATTCTCTTCTTAGGTGGGGTATGGAGAGTGATATGCTCATTTCCCCCGAATTTCTAAAGATCAGAGAAACTCCAACTTGATAGAGCTTCGATTCTCTTCCTCAAGAACAAAAGCTCAAAACTCATGTTTCAACGAGCTTTTACCGTATTAATTGGTTTAGAGCGCCCCCCCTCTCCCGTTTTTGATCTCATTCTGCCAGACTATCTGAGAGAATAGAGGTCAAAATGACAGAGGCCCCGAAAACGGGAGAGAGTTCATCCACGGGAGGAACTCTCCCATTAACCCTCAATTCTCTTTAATGGTCTGGGACAATGAAGTTAAAAACGGGAGAAGGGGGGGCGCTCTAAACCAATTAATACGGTATGCAATTTCCCCGAAATGGCTTCTCACGGACAACTTGATACCGGAGAGATGAATAGTAAAGAGAAACAACTAACCTGAACCCACTGCGTTTCGTAACCTCAGCAATCGTCACCCCTTCATCAACAACACAAATCTTAAAGTAATAGAGATTCTGATCCCCAAGTCCACTAGGCCACCAAAGCTTGTAAGTTTCTGCATCCACGATAATGTTTCCAGTGATAGTATTCTCAGAAGCCGCAATATTCTGTAGCTCACAGTTCGTCAGGGTGGCATTATTGTCATCAAAGATTTCGATGTTCAAAGTTGCAGAACTCGATATATTTCCAATAACATCAAGACTGGCATTAACAACCCACGGCGCCCTCTGATCTGGCGGCAAATTATTAAGCTGCCCAAGTCGATAAATATCTAGCAACGAATTTCGCACATAGACACTCCCGGCAGGAATCTGTAATGCATAAGCGGGTTGCCATATTCCCGCTGGTGAGAACGCTGGTCCCCAATCCCATCCGAAATCGCTCTGTTCCTTTCTCATGAATTGGCGGTTGTAATATTCAGATGAGATTTCCGTGTCTTCTGGCCAGGTTTCTTGGCCTGGTTCGGCGGCGATGGCGGCTGTGATGTTGACTGCTGGCCCGAAGTTGATACTCAGAGATGGGGGCAAGTTCGAGCAGGAGGCTAGGATTGGCGAGATGTCAAAGTAGTATTGGCGGAATTGGTTGTTGGTGGCTGCTATATGTTGGTTGCAGAGGGAGATTGAAGTGAAGGTGTCTAGGCCGTTGAAAAGAAGCCAGGTTGATAGTCCTTCGTCTTTTTCTCTGTGGATAGTTAGTTTCTTCTCATATTCCGTTCTCGTGATTGAGATTGAAACTGTGGGTTTAAAGACTTACAGTCCTTCTAGAGTCGTCTCATATGTCCAATTGGCATACATAACCCAATGCAAATTCCCTTCTTCCACATTCCAATATGGATCCGGAATGACACCTTCGCGGAACAAGTCTAAGTGTACTTGTGATGGAACGGCTCCGGGTACGGAAATATTGAGCTCTGGATTTGACACTGTCCATTTTGATGTCCCAAGATCAAAAACCTTTTGTGCTGTTGTCGTTGAAAGAAGCCCTAAGACCCAAGTGTTCGACCTAATCATGAGCCTCATTGTATGAATGGAAATTAACTTGACTTGGGATTGAAGAAATTCATGGAGGGGGCGCATTAGAGATCTATTTATGCCAGAGGGCTGATTATGTGATAAGTGGATTGGTATACAGGGTGCGGCCGCGACAGATTGGACAATCTACCCAGAAGCGATCATATAACAGGGCGCTTTTTGCTGTAAAACTAGGGTTAAATCAGCGTTATAAGTATAAATCCACTATGTTTCGTCCAATCCGATGCGGCCGCATCCTGTACAGACCTGCATTGGTGAATGTCTTTGCGGGGTACAGCCGTATTGGGCGATCATTTGATGGCGTTTGGCAGAGATGTTGTATGTTGTACATAAGAGGGCGAGTCGGCAAAGAACATGGAAGGCGAGCATCGTTCCCACTTTATAATCGTACTAAATAACGGCTCGCCCGAAATTGCTTCTTCGGTGAAGCGATTGCTGATATCGGTAAAGATCACGGGAATTGTGTTGCTCGAAGAAGCAATTCTTTCTGTCGAAACTCGTCAGCAGACCTAGCTGCTGCTGTGCCTAGATAGGGAGGGTGCCTTGCCTCTTTTGACGCGCGGTATATTGATTGCCAACGGCACAGTTATGGTATGGCAACAAGTTGACTCGCACAGTGACTTGATCGTAGGTGCATTAGTATGACGTCTTAAGATGAGTTTTTCTTGGAAAGTAATCTTACCTATCTAGGTATGCTGTATGTTCCTAAGCTTCCCCGCATTGCTATCATAACCACTAGCATTCTGTTTAGCGGTCAAGTAGGTAGGCATTACCTTTTACCCAGTTTTTTTATACCACTCGAATATCATTTGAGACTCACCAGCAATACAAAATGATCCAGGAAAAAGAAAGAAACAGTAGCCAAACCGCATTCGATGGAAAACGGCTCTTCGGCGGGTTCAGCATGACCAGTTTGAAGCTTTAGTTGTACCTTCATAAAACCTGATTTCAACTCGGAAACGTAATACAAGCCGCAAGACCATCGATCATAATGTCCTTGGCGCCTATATCTGGAGACAAGGTGATATTTCCCGAATAAGACAAACCGAAATCTACTACTGATCGAGTCCAAAATCAACGCTTTCAATAGTAGTCAAAGAATTCAATAATAGAGAAGTAACATGCAATTAGATTTGAACCAACCCTTGTAAACAAGGAAACAGGCCTCTTTCGATATTGCACTTGCAAGCTCGGGTACCCAAACTTTAGCTCCATTTCTCGTTTGCTTCACTTTGCCCACAATGCAACGAAACCGAGAAAAAAGCAACACTTCCGACATCAAACATCCTACCTTGTTGTAAACAGACTCAATTCAGCTTGCTGCTTTTTAAACCGCCATTATGCTCCTATTGATTCCTGATGTACAGACATACAAAGAAAAGTGTTGCAGAATATGTGCAAATACAACATCAATGACCCTCCGCCCTTGGCTCTATTTGCCAATGGGTTGCAAGTCATGTGTACCCTGACGTCTATTGTCGATTTTGACCATCGCCTTCGTTATCTAATATTTCCCCAGCCCATCCCTTAGTGATGAGCTCCCGTCTCACCCCGATACCCGATCAGCTTCATTCGGCCAATAATCTCACCCACAGTGAAGAAACCGAGCACCTCCGCAGCGACGACACCACCGGTGGCCCATTTGGCGGTAGGCAAGCTTCGGACTTGTTGTAGTGACTTGTAGCTCTCGGTGAGGAAGGCACTTGGGTTTTGCGCCCTCTTGAGAAGAGCTGTGTAATATTGCTGGAAAGCGGAAATGGGTCTGGCAGACGTTATTAGCACATATATCAAAAGTATTGCTGGCGTATTTTAGCTTACGGACGAGCCAACTCCTGTCCCTGCCAAACAAGCACGGAAAGCTCCTTAGCGACACGACCATAGTAACGAATTGTTGGAATTTGTCCTGTCACATCGAATGTCAGCCATTGAGCTAGGAAAAAATTTCATGACATCAATTGATGCTCCGCAGATAATACATACGGCTAACAAAGCCAATTAGGCGTCCTGCTGGCCCTCCAACGCTTCCCAGTGCATTTCCGAGCCCCTTGGCAGCATTGCTGAGCACTGGCCCGGCTGCTGAAGAGACCCTCGAAAGGCCTTCTGCGGCTTTTGTCTTGTATTCTGCAGCTGTCTTCTGTGCCTTTGATGCTGCGTCTTTCGCAGCTTCGGTGGTTTTACTTGAAGTCGATTCAAACCGGCGAGCTGTTCGTCCAGTTCGTCCAGGGAGCTTGGTCGATTGCCGCAGCACGGCGCGAGAGATATTCAACGACATTGTGAGGAGAGTTTTTGCGCAAATTATCGAAGGGGGGCAAAACTTCGATTCCTTGGGCGCGGATGGACGGGCAATTGGTCGTTGATGGGTATTGCGCGAGAAATTGGAGACTTTTCCTTAGGTTCGGTGGTTGCCGGGAAAGAATGACGTGATTAGTCAGCGTTCATCCGTTCTCCCTTGCCAAGAAATTTGTACTGTAGCCGGGATCAAAGCTCGGGAGATACAACTCTCATACATGGAATTTCCTACCTCAACAATATCACCAAACATGTATAAATGTCGCGATCAATGGCATTTCAAGTATAGCACGGTCTGTTCTATTCTACTGTCATACTCGTACTCATATCCACGCTTGCGATAGTACTTTCTTTGCATTTCAATCCTCGCTCTTTATTTGTACCTTGATCGCGCCGGTCTTGAAGTCTGCGGCCGTTTCGAAGGCCTTCACGGCGTCCTCCAATTGGAATCGATGGGTGACCAGCTTCTTCATGTCAATGATCCCGCTCTGCACCAGCCGAATCGCTCGGGGCCAGGTGTTGCTGTAGCGGTATTGAAACTGCAGGTCAATTTCGCGAACACTCAGGCGCATGAACGGGATGCTCATCTCGTTTTTGCCCACACCGATCACGAACACCTTTCCGCCAAACTTCACAGCCCAAATGGCCGACGAAATACTGCTCTCTACTCCAGTACATTCCATCGCAACCGCAGGCTCGATACCCCCAAACGCGGCTACGATTGCTGCGCCCGAATCTTCCGCAGACTGTCTTTCGACTTTGAACGTGGTTACGGATGGCACAAGGGACTTTGCAAATGCGAGTCTCCCTTCGTCGATATCGGTGATCACTAGGGGAGTTGCACCAGCAGCCTGGCAGCACAGCAGCGTGATCAGACCAATGGGGCCAGCACCACAGATCAGTACTGGATCACCAAGTCGGATATCCGCCCTCTGAACACCCGCCAAAGAGACGCTGAGTGGCTCCAGCATTGAGCCGTCTTCAAAGGACATATCTCCAATCTTATGGCACCAGGCCGCGGGGTGGTTGACGTATCTGCGGAGGAGACCGGGATATGGAGGGGTGGACAAGAACTCGACTTTGTCGCAACCATTGTATCTGCCAGTAAGGCATGGCTCGCATGCACCGCAGATAACGTTGGGTTCTACAGCGACGCGGTCGCCCACCTTGAGATTATCCACGGACGGATGAACTGCCAAAATAACTCCGGCGGATTCGTGGCCAAGAATATGGGTGTCTTTCACGATCATTGGTCCTATGCATCCCGCATGCCAAAAGTGTACATCTGACCTGGGAATTGTCAGTATTGATTTCTGCCCAAGGTTGTTCCAACATACCCGCAGATACCCGTGCTCTTGATGCCAACCGTAACCTCTCCTGGCTTCAGACTCTCCCCCTTCTCGACAGTCTCGAGAGATGGCAGCGCCTCTGCGACCCAAAGATCATGGTTGGGATTTGTGTATACACCAATATTGGCCTTAGTGGGCTTCACGGTGGTTGATGTAGCGATACCGGTTGCTGATGGAGACATGATGTCACTCTTTGTTTATCCACTTGATGGAAAACAATTGAGGATATTCAACTGGTGAAAAGGGTCGTATTGGTAGGTATACGGTCGGTAGAATTTTTTGGTGAACAGCAGGGTGAAATGTTGGAAATTCTCTGCGAGTGCCAGAGGAGCTCTTGCCAATATAGCTTTCTCTACCCCTCTAACCCTGGCCACGAAAACATCGGTCCTACGAGCTTCTTTCCGAAGCTATCCATGCTACAGCGAAGCAACGGCCCATGTTTAATCTTGTGGTCCTCAAGTGTAGTAGGTAGTGGGGTAGAAACAAGTCGACGTGCATGAAGCGGATCACAGGCACGAGTTCAAGAAAATTCCATGCGCACCAATCAACGGTTTAGGCATTGTTGATTTGCTTTCGGAAGCTTACTCGTTCTTTCGGGGTTGATATGGCCGCACCTCACATGGCCCAGGTATCGTAGTAAAGCTACTACAAAAAAATGCCCGCCCGCCAGACTTTTTTTTATATCATGGTTCAGGTCACGTAGCTCTTGATTTTAGGTAAGGAACAGGAGTAGCCTTGCATATGTTGGAGCTGGTCTCAAAAGTCTTATTTCACTGGCGGCTTGAATAGGTGTGCCATCTGCCATTCTCCCGAGATGTCTACCGGTACCCCCCACCTTTACATCAGAACCCGGGGGGAAACATTGATTCATATCAGTTTAGACGTCATTCCGGATCACCTTCTGTTTATTGAATTGAGTTCACCAGCTTCAGAGCTTAGGCAATAACTCTCGGGCTTTATCTTTTTTGCAGTCAAGCCGTTGAATTGTGCTTGTTACCCCGCATTAACCCCTCCTTTCCTATACACATTCTCTCTATCAACACCAACATAGAGTTATCTCGCAGCCAACTCAAGGCTACACAAAAAACAAAATGCCACCAATCCCACGCAAACCAATCCAAGTCGCTATCCTTGACGACTACCAAGGAATTGCCTCACCACACTTCAAATCTCTCAAATCCACATTCGCCTTCTCCTCCTTTCCATCCACCCTCCCCGCCTACAACCATCCATCCACCACCCAAGCACAACAAGATGAGCTCGTCGAACGCCTCAAACCATTCCCCGTCATCTCCTCAATGCGTGAACGCACCCCCTTTCCCGAACCCCTCCTCAAGCGTCTACCCAATCTTAAACTCCTCATGACTACGGGAATGCGCAACTTGGGTATCGACATGGAAGCCGCAAGGAGCTTAGGGATCGCAGTCACGGGCGCACCGGGTAAGGCGGGGACGAAGAGGAAGGCGCCGGATAGTACGACGCAGCATTGTGTTGCGCTCATCTTAGGCCTGGCGCGGAATCTCGTCCGTGAGGATATCTCTGTGAAATCCGGCGGCTGGCAAACGGGATTGTGTGTTGGACTTAGTGGCAAAACTCTTGGTTTAGCAGGATTGGGACGTTTGGGTGTTGCGGTGGGTAAGATTATGGTGGTGGCTTTTGGGATGAGGGTTATTGCGTGGAGTGAGCATCTAACCCAAGAATCCGCAGATGAGAAGGCGAAAGCTGCGGGGCTGGATGTTGTGGATGAAGATGGTGAGAAGACTTTTAAGGTTGTGACGAAGAAGGAACTTTTTGAGCAGGCGGACATTTTGAGTATTCATTACGTTCTCTCTCCCAGATCGAGGGGACTTATCGCAGCTGAAGATCTTGCCCTGATGAAGAAAACAGCGCTATTCATCAATACAAGCAGAGGACCTATCGTTGACGAAGATGCGCTGCTGGAGGTTTTAGGGAAGGGAGGCATAAGAGGTGCAGCGATTGATGTTTTCGAGATTGAACCACTCCCTAAAGACAGTAAGTGGCGGACGACCAAGTGGGGAGAGGATGGGAGGAGTGAGGTCTTGCTGAGTCCGCATATGGGGTATGTGGAGGAGGAAGGCATGGAGAGTTGGTATGTTGAACAAGCTGGTGTTTTGAAGGCTTGGGGTGAGGATGGGAGTTTTAAGCATCTTTTGAACCCGGGCGTTGAAGTGAAGAGTGAGTTGTAGGATGGGTGGTGGGACTGAAAGGTTTAATATTGAGATTGGAGGATTGGCTAGGTTGGAATAGTGGTGACACTTACCACCTCTATTAGTCTCTTCTTCCCATGCCTTTACTCTCGAGACTATGAATATTCTCCTGATTGTAAGATTTTCTTGTGATTGTAAGCTTGATCTTGTGATAGAAGGTCGTTGTACCTTTGTTTCTTTGAAGTTCTGGTAGATGGTATATATATAAGGTGATACGCTAGTAAAGTGAAACTTGCTACCTTGAATTTTAAGCGGGAGTGGATAAAGTCAGAATATATGGGAATTGAGTATGATAGAATAAAACTATAGTCGAGAGAGAAAATTAAAGTTAGTTGATAAGTTTAGAATGCCGTTTTTGCGAGTCTATTGTTGCCGAAAGTAGAAATTCGTAGGTGAAGATGCGTTCACAGGGTAGGCGAGTTGTGATATTACTGGGTGCGCGACTGGTTTAGGTTGAGATGGATTTTGGTGTGTGCGTGCATTTCTAAGCTTCGATGTTAAATCACATATATTTTGATCAATATAAGACCAAGTTGCATAAAAAACTAATCGAAAAATTCAGAAAAAAATATTCTTCTTATAAACCAAGAAATTATTCATTTATACTATGTCATTATTAAACTATTATAAGAAGATTGAAAAGTGGAAAAATCGAATATACGCGCCAAGACTAACCCCTGTCACCCCATCAAAAAGTCCAAAACCTCATAACTACTCTTAAAAATAATTAATTTTAAAAATTGAAGAAGCTCAGATATTTAGATAGATCCCCTCTTCTCAGATCTGCTTTCAAAATTTAAATATAATTGGTGGTTGTTTTTATAGGCACGTTGGAAGTTATAAATCTGGTGGCGCGCACACGTACTGCACGCTCCAACCGAACCGAACCTAAACCAGTCGCGCACCCAGTAATAATGCCCCACTGTGGTCTGTGCTTCTACCAGTCCCAGCCTTGCAGCCTTGCTTGGGAAAAAAGTTCACGATCCCAACAACTCCGATCAACACCAAGCCAATCTCGAATACGTTATCAAATCGGCGCGCAAGCCCATTCGAATATCGCAAGGCAACTACAACTATGCCATGAATTCAACTATTTGCCGGGCAACGCTCCGAATCAGTCTACGCCAGAACTGCGCACCTCACACACCTCAGCAACATCGATACATCCACCTCAACTATTCCGCGAAGACCAAAGAGCAAACGGGTAATTACAAAATCAAAGGATGGGCTCCTTTCAAAGGATATCAGAAACCTACTGCGGTTGTACTCGATGTTTGGGAAGGAACACCACCGAAATTCATCAAGCGGATGAATCTTGCCGAAGTCCTGAAAGAACACATCAAACCTAGCATTCTCCTCGCGCCTTTGGAGGGACCAGATAAGAAACGGCGAGCCGGACAATATGTTTTGTTACCACTTAGAACACAGAATGAGGCTCTGGTGAAGAATAAGAAGGTATTTGGAGACACAAGGGGTCGCGGGGCGAAGGAGGTACATTTCTCCAACGAGGTTCCCCAGGGGCATTTTTGGAATCGCCTATCTACTGCATATGTTCATCTGGAACATGGTTTGAGGGCAGAGATTCAAATACATCTCCCGCCTATGAAAAAGAAGAAGAGGCACACAAAGGCTGGTCTACCGGCACCCGTTAGAGATGCGGCTACATGTGCGGAGCTATTCGATCACCCGGATGCTATTCATCTGCGGCCAGACGTTATCTCTAAGGCTATGCCTGAAGAGACAGTCGTCTTGACCTCACCATGGACTGATAATCTCAGATCATGCGTTTGGATCCTAGGGAAGAAAAGCACAGAAGCCGAGGCGTGCGGGGAGTCCGAGATTAAAAATAATTTTCTCGACAAGAGGCTACAACATGTCAGGAACAATCAGTTCAATCTCGACAATCATGGAAGGGGCATTCCTCTAAAAGCAGCAAGAAAAAGTCAGAAGCTGGAGATCAAGGATTCGGTAGGACACAAGGCGTTTGCAGAAAAAGCAGAGACAGCATTCTTGATGATGGATCCAGACGTGGAGTTAATGGCGAGGCGTCTTGCATTCCCCTGGAATACAGCCGAAGAGATTAATGGCCTGGGAAAACGACTACAGCCTTTTTACGAAATGATCCTTCCACTGAAAGCAACGGAACCCGTACTTTTCTCTAGACTTCACCAGGCCATTCAGGCCACCGATACACTATACAAGCTACGTCGCAAGCTTTTCAGAGTGCGAGAAATGCTAGCACGGGAGGAGGATAGGGAGCTGGGAGTTGTGCAGAAACAGATAGAGGAAGAGCGTGAACTAAGCGAGATGACGAAGGGGGAATTCCTCCAGTATCAGGCTGATCGCAAGGGAGCCAGAGATGCCTCGATAAAACGCTTTCAGACCAAAATAAAAACATCGCCATCGCCGAAGGAGGATTCTGCATGTGATTCTGAGTCGGGGTATAGAGATACGAGAATTAGGAGAACGTTGCAGAGATCAAATCTCCCAGGAAGGCGGGTCTAATCAGGCCCATAACTTGAGGGGGTTAATGACCGAGGGTAGAGGATGTGATTCGTGACGCTATCTTGGAGTGTAGGATATTCTTGTACTGCGTATATCATGTATATTGTGATGTTGGGGTATTCCGGCTGGGTAGGAGGGTATGTTGGTGCTAGCAGATACTCGAGGCGTTTAGGTGATGTAAATAATTCGGCACAAAGTCACTTGTACAGTATATAAGCAAAGCATCTTCACCCACGGGTTAAATTAGTTGTAGGACGTTGGGATATCGGGCATTGTCGTCTGTGGTAAGTCATTTCTTCAAGTGTCCCAGAGGAACCTTTTCCTTCATTCTGACACTTCAGAAGCTTATAAGGACTACAGTACAGTATCTTCATTCGAATCGAACGAACCCAAATCTACCAAGACTAAACCTCGCAAAAAAAAATCTCTCACCATGGAAGGAAGCCCATCGTTCACTTTCCCCCTCAATAGGAAGCCGGTTTCCTCTCTCTTTACTCTTCCACTAGTATCTTCTTTCAAAAATAAAGCGACAAAACATATCAAGCACCCCACAATGCTAACTTCCAAGTGCCAGTGCCGTCTAACCCCTCCCACGAACTAAAAATTCCTTGGACATGTTAGTGGTATGTTCGTCATCTCCTTAGTGGGAATAGAGGACTTGACATCTGTGTAGTTCCCGATTGGCGCGCGCACTAGATTTATTCGTGGGCCCGAATTGTATTTATATAAGTTCATACTGCTCTGAGAGTTCTACTCAAACCAAAAGAACACGAAACTCAAGTAAAGGAAGAGTAGCAAAAATGAAATTCATCTGTAAGCCCCTCTCCCATCTCCTCATCCTCCCTCTACCTTTCTCACATCGCCAACTTTCTAACCTCACCACCATTCTAACACCACCTCCAGCAAACCTCCTCTGGGCAGCCAGTCTTTTGGCCCCTCTAAACCCATTCTTCTTCGCCGCAGCGTCTCTCCCATGGGAAGCACCCTCGCCCCCCCAAGGACCCAAGATAAGAGACGATGCATTCTTCGCCTCCGGCGCCATATCGCAGAAGATGCTGGATGGTCTGAACGGTCGAGCGGCACTGAGACGGGGTGCTGAAACGCCGTGTCCTGAGCCGCCGGAGGATGTAAGTTATTTCCTCAGCCTTATCTTCTCATCAAGGAAATGCTAATGTGTTATATATACACAGTGGACTAGTGAATCCTGGTACTTCCCCCCCACCTGCGACGTCAGCAACGAGAACTCCTCCCCCGGGAACCGCAATTTCTACGACTCCCGCGCCCAAGTCGTCCTGCGCACACTCCAAGGCGACCCCTCCCGTCTCCTCACCATGAAACCCGGAAGCTGGGCCTCGATCGGTGTGAAAGGTTTTGTGTTGTGGATATATTGGGGAGAAGACAACCTGCAAAGCAATCAAGACGACACTAACGAGAAACAAAACTCGACGATAGAATTACCGTTCAAGTATCTCGAGGATAGCATGGTTGATAGATTGGCCTGTTTCAAGGAGCGCCTTGGGAATATCAAGGAGACGACGGATGTGTATGTGTGGCCGACGTGTGTGCATGAGGCGAGGGGACGCCCGTTGGAGGTTTGTATGGATCGCAGGGCGTTGTGGGGGAGTGAGGTGGATCATGTTGAGCCTGGGACTTGGAGTGGAGGGTGGGAGACTGATCCTTATTAGATTGGGGGGTTCTTTGATGGGAAATGGTGAGGAGGAGGG